>JBBPRX010000375.1:0-16182 GCA_038093195.1 Boletus fagicola
GGAAGCACAGAGAGACCGTGCTCAACGGCCCATCCCGCCCACCTCACTCCCCCTCCCTCCCCGACGATGAGCCGCGCACCACCGAGCTCTCCTGCCTCTTCTGCACCGCATCCTCCCCGTCCCTCCAAGACAATCTCACCCACATGGCCTCCGCCCACTCCTTCTTCATCCCCGATGCCGACTATCTCGTCGACATCACCGGCCTCATCAGTTACCTCGCCGAAAAGATTGCAGTCGGCAACATGTGCATATACTGCAACGGAAAGGGAAGGGAGCTCCACACCCTCGACGCCGTTCGCAAACACATGGTTGACAAGGGCCACTGCAAGATTGCCTACGATACCGAGCTCGACAAGCTCGAGGTCTCAGACTATTACGACTTTACGTCGTCCTATCCACCCGACTCGTCAAAGGAAAAGACTAGCGGCTCGGATCAAGTGTGGGAAGACGTTGACCAGGACGACGACCTCTCGGATGCCGGATCCGATCACCCCGATCGCCTTCCCGACAACCAACTCGCACACGGCGACACCGAATACGAACTCGTCCTTCCTTCCGGTGCACGCATCGGCCACAGAAGCATGATGCGATACTACGCACAGTCATTCCATGGCATCCGCGTCAAGCCCGAGGACCCGAACAGCGGCGCAGCTCTCGTCCGACGTCTCCTCGCAGATAAGCATTCAGCGCTGGTTCCGCGCAAGGGTGGCTTTGGGGCATTCGGCCAAGGCACCCAAGTCGTCAAAGCAAGGAACAGAGGGGAGGCTCGCGAGGCAGGTCGACACATCAGAGAGTTTAGAGACCAACGTCGCAGAGAGGACTTCAAGACAAAAGTGGCCTTTGTCCACAACAGTCAGAAGCACTTCCGCGACCCCCTCCTACAAGTTTGTTTTCAACCATCTCACCTCCTTCCAATGCTCACCCACCTCTCAGTGACCGTGACCCAAAGGTTCAGCGAAATTAACATTGTATTGTACCCACAAATGTTCGGAATAGTAGATGTAGGTCCAAGACTACTTTTGCTTTCTATCAATATCAATAATCAGGGTAATCATGCTAAAACAAATGTCTTGTGACCATAGACAAACGCGTAGGGATATCGTAGAGAACGATCGACCACAAGGTCGATCTTGTCGAAAAGGGTATAAATGTCGTGCAGCATAACAGCGATAACAAAGAGGGTCAAAACGATGGACTTAATATAAATACGAAGCGGGGACAACGCCCTCTCGCCCAGTCTGGGGGTTCCTTGCGTACCACCATCTGAGGGGATCGTCAGCATGCTTGTTAGACTCTCTTGAAAACCACAACTTACGCATTATCTCTGTCATCGAGCACTTCAATTTCCATCCCGGCCGTCAAGGCAAGTTCACCCTCGCCCGAGCCATCAAAGGAGTAGCGTGCATGAGCAGGCCGGCTGCCTTCCTCTTCCGCCCCCATCGTCCCAATAACTGCGTCGGACGGTGTGGCAGCCCGCAAGTAGTTGCTCCCGTCAGGTCCAAACGGATCTGCCTCTGCACCACCCTCGCGAGCTGCTTCCTCCTTCTCAGCACTAAAGTTGTTGAATGGACTGTGTCCACCCAAAATCGTAGTCCTAGTGGCAGCGTTGATGTGTTCGAGCAACGACGATGGACGGTGTTGAATCGAGTCGTCGTCTTCGTCTTCGTTTTCATATCGGGTAACCTTGTCCTCTCTTCTGGACAAAAGCGTCCACAGTATACCAACGAGCGCGAGGAGAAACACAACGCCTGCAGCGATGGCGATTGAAATTAGGATAACAATGCCAGTCGCAAGGAAGGCTAATGTCTTTCATGTCAGAGGATTCCACCCAAATGATACTCTGTAGAAAGTGCTCACACTGTTGGCTGAAACTAAAGTTTGCGATCGAGTAGAACAGAGAAGAAACATATCCGAGTGTGCCCTGTGCTGACATGGAGGCGAGATAGGGTATGAATGTCTGCCCATCGAACAACACCAGAGATGCTGAACCCAAGGATGAATCAGACAATGCTCCCAATATCATCAGCATCCTATCAGATTCAACGATGCTGTTGGAACTGTGCGTGTTCTGCAGAGGAACCATGAGCAACTGAGAAATGTTCGAGTTGGCTTGAAAAGCCGAGCCTGATTCAAGAGTCAGCCTCGTGCAAAGTAGATTTACTGTAAATTACGCACCAACGTTGGACCAGGTAACACCATCCCAGAATACCATGAAGGACGATGAGCCGTCACCCGTGCTAATCACCACAGTTCATCAATAACTGAGATCCAGCAGAGTATCCCACTTACCGTCCAGCAGCGAAAATACTCGACGAATTGCCGTTGTTGACCTCTACAGCGGTGACAGGACCAGGGATCATAGTCGGGTCACCTATGGCAGTCCAGCTGTTATTGGCGAAACTGTACTGTGCAACATTTGCAGAAGTGCCATCGGCCAGCGTAATGGCACCCGCGGCGACAAGGAGCTCTTGGTTGCTCTAAAAACCTTGTCAAGAATTGCTCAAGTAAGAGATAATACAGACATACGCCGGCGAACGAAACCGAAGAAATGTCACCCTGCAGACCAGAACCCAGCGCATTCCATTGGTTTAGGGTGGTATCGAAAAGGCAAATGGCCTGACACGCGACTGTGCCTGCCTGGGCAAACGAACCAGCGACTATAACTGTATTGGGTTTGTAGGACGTCGCCGCGATAGAGCGCACGACGACAGAAGAACCAGATTGTGCTTGGATCGGTTGAGCGATCGTAGTCAGCCACTGTTGACCAACAAGGTCGTAGATGGCAAATCCATTTGCGTTGGCGCCGGTCAGATTGAACTCTCCGCCAACATACAGATGCGCTCCCGTATCCACATACAAGGCACGAACCACTCCGGATACCTGGTCGCCAGCGAGGGCAGTAGCAGTGGAGGTCACTGGATCGTAAATAGCGACAGCTTGTGAACTTGCAGACGACGCAGAGAAGGTAAAGTTGCCTCCAATGATGGCGACCTCATGGGAAGAAGAACTATTAGACCAAAATACCCCAGCCAAGATGGCGGGAGCGGGAGTTGGAGGTAGTGGGGGTAGTGTCGAGGGGCTTGTCGAGGCTTGTCTCCTAAACAGAGCAGGGATCTTCATATGGGAAAGCCAAGTGGTAGGACTGCGTCCGTGGTGATGATAACGTTTCCGCGTCGTTGAAGTCGAAATAGAGGTGTTGGCGGAACTGCCGAGCTGAATTCCTAGGGGAGTAACTGTCGGGTCATCACTACCACTATTTGAGAGCATGACCATGCCCGTAGCCCCGTACTTTGCCATGGTCTGGACGTTTCCAGCAAGAAGCTGGGGCACCTCTTGGCCGCTCGAAGATGTACCATTGTTGACGAAGGTAAAGTTCCCCCTGACGAAGCCACCACTGTTCACCCATGACGAACTTGTGATATCCCAAATCGCAAAACCGCCTACGCTGGAACTTGAGCCAGCCGGTGTCATGGTCTCAGTGAAGTTCCCAGCGACCTGGATGCTAGCATTGGCCAGGGCAATACTTGCCACAACCCCGTTTACACCAGCTCCCAACGTGCTCCACGAATTCGTCTCGATGTTGTACATTGCGACTCCCGTTAGCTTTCCTTGTGTCGAAGGCGTTTGAGTGTCGGAAAAAGAGCCTCCAATATACAGCTCATTGCCATACAAAGCAAATGACGCGACTGCGCCATCAAGGCCCCCATTGGAAAGTGAAGAAAGACTCCCCTGTTTGTAGGCAACGATATTCGAAGCACCACTGAGGGGCCCAGTGGCGAAGGTGAAGCTACCACCCAGGAAGATAATCCCAGAGGGATGTTGCACAGCGGCTGAGATATAGGCGGAAGTAGTGTTCGCAGCACCTAGGGCATTGTAAAGATCGATGCCAACGACGTCGGTAGCAGTCTCGCTGGTGTTAGGTTGGATGCCAGTAGCATCGACGGTGGTTTTCGAGTTCAATGGCCACTCGAAAAACCCAAATCCACGAGTTCCAAGGCTAGTAGACCCATTGCCGGCTGTGCCAGAAGGAGAAGTCATGTTAACGGAAGTCAAGACTAGCTCAACATTCCCGGCAACAAGCTCGTATTGTCCGTTTTGACCTTCTCCCGTCGGTTGATCGGCCAACGACATGGTCACTGTGGTCACAAAGGAAGAGGACGAGGGAACGATTGGACCGCTATAAACCGGTACGATGACATCATTTTGGACCTGCTGTGACACTGTGGACACAAACGGCTGCGATCCGCCGCCAGGGAACACTGTTACTTGAACTGACGTCCGAAGGGCACAGTCCTGGAAGTCAATACAACCGGGTATAACCAGGTTTACCACGTATTGCCCAGATGCCGAGACATACGGCATCCAGGTGAATGTAGGAGCTTGTGAGGCAGGTGTGCCAACAGAGACGGTGGAGACAAGGACGGTCTGGAGGGTGGCAGGAATGTTTGTGTTCGCATTCTGCGGAGACCAGCTGCCGGTCATCGCAACATTGGACGGGTTGGGTGCAAAGCAGGACTGAGTATTCTGGCTGCTGACGGCCGAAGCAAACGCTCCGGAAGATAGCAGTTGCAACATGTGTAGACCAGGGGCAGTTCCTTTCCACTGCGAGAGTGTGATTTGCACACCGGTCAAGGTGACAGGAGTTGTGAAAAGAAAGTCCTGGTACAGGATCGAAGCGTCGGTTGACAACGGACAATTGCTCGTGCACGTCATGCTCTGGCCCGTAGACGGATCGACGTATGTAAGACTTTGGACGGTGTTGTCGGGGATTGATGTGACACTGAAAGTAACGTCGGAGAGCAGAAACTTGAGGACTGAGCGAAGGCAAAATTCAAACTACGTACCTAAAAGCCGTCGTACCATAGCCATTCTGGAACGTGTTACCAATTCGGACGCCATACGCACTCATTGCGGCAAACGTGCGGATGGTGATGAGGGCTGCACTTCCGGCTGCAGCGAGCCACGTATTTCCGGGTCCATCAGGACCTGCGGGACAAAGAATTGCCTGGATGTTACTGAACTGCGAGTCCGCAGAAGAGGGAGCCCCGACGATCTCTGCGCCTTGAAGGGGTATCGGAACGAGCGAAGACGAAAAGGGCGATGCACCTTGAGAGTATGGAACGTTGGGGTTACTGTTGTTGCTGGTCACTCCGCCACTGAACGACGTGGTGAATGAACCGGTGAAGAAAAGACTAGTGTCGGAGGCATTGGGAGTTATGGATATGACTTGGCCGTTGAGGCCTTTGAACGGAGGTGCGGACCATGAACTTGACTTGGCATTCCAAACCGCAACAGAAGGACCTGGCGACGAGAAATAACCACTGACCCAAAGGTTGCTGTTGGATGAATCGCAATATGCTGCACTGACTGGACCATCTGGGCCGCCAGAACCGAGGGCAGAGAAGGCACCTGAGGAAGGCGAAAAGGAGGCCACATAGCCAGTGGAGACGTTGGCGATGGAAAGAAAGGAACCAGCAATATAGTAGACATCATTCATAGCACACGCTGAAAAGATTGAGCCGCCAGAATTCGTATTAGCAATGGAGGTGAGGGCTCCCTGCGGTGTGCGGGACAGCAAGGAAGACACCAAAGGATCAAACGAGGTGGGGGTGGAGTTGTCGAAAAAGTTCAGGCCGGCAAAGGCACCAGTAAGGCTAACTTGGCCCATACGGTCAAAGTCGACGAGGGGGAGCGATGCGGACGCGATACGTGCGAGGAAGACGACGGAGAGGGCGAAGGGCCATGGTTGAAGTGGCGGGAACATCATGGGGGATTCAGACGACGGGAGAAAAGGAGAGTCGGGACCAGGTAGGGCAAGGTATAGTAACTTGCCCTGCAGGCTAGCTTTGTAGGGATAGCCCGACGGTCTGGAAGAGAGACGCAACAAAGCAACAAGGTTGGCGTTGAGCGGACGAGGCCGGCCAACAATTAAACGAACTGGTCCACGTGCCAAGACCGTCCCACGGACCTCGTGCAGTCCACACCATGCTCAGGTACTCGATTACAATTCGGTCTCTACTTCCGACTCATCAAACAAATATATTTCCCTGCTAGTCCGTCCGCGCGGTGACCCTACTCATATCTGGCACGGATCCGACAGGGTGCAGATGAGGGGAAGCCTGTTCCAGGGACCTGCAGCAAAAAACCAAATGTTATTTTTCTGTGTCACAAACCCTAGCTAGTAGATGATGCTCACTGAGGGTATCTGTACCGGATTATTCCTGGCCTCGTTGTCCTGGCCTGCACGGTCACGTTGTCGGTGACTTGTTGTGATTGCAACATGTGCTTCTCGTTCAATCGAGCCCAAGTGTCAGCCGGTGTTGAGTAGTAGCCAATCCACCGTGTCAAGTATGCATCGTCATCTCGCGGTGGGGCCCACTTGTAAAACGAGACAGCAAGGAGCGAGAGCAACAGCGCATTCCGCCAAAACGGCGTGGAGAATCCAGCTACGAGGTTTCAGTCCCAACCCCGAAAATGAGAACCTGACGGGCAAACCTTCCGGACTATAATGAGCACCATCCGGGTCTTCCTCGTGTGCATGATTACCACTGGATGCAAACCTGAGCTGGCTTGAAATTGGCCCAGCACAGAGCCTTGAACGCAATAGGACACCTGCCCTAGCGAGATGCATGTTCTTGAAGAAAGCAGACGGGCGAGTCGGAACTTTAGTTTCGCGCGACACCACTAACGTTCCCACACAATAACTGGGGGGTTGATGTCAAGGCTCGGCCGTTCAGCATGTCCTCGATTCCATCACAATGCCCACTTCACCGCGACGTTCCAAACGCCGTTTTTCATCGACTTCTATTGAGACTGGTACCTGGAATCCGCCGGTCTCAACGGCGACGTTGGCTACACGTAGGCACGAAGGAACTGTGTTGCAGGATCCCCTGGTGCCACCTCTAACATATGCATCGCTTCCACCCACACCTATTCTCCCTTCTCGCCCTGCTTGCTCGCCGCCGCCATCTGCAAGCCGCCCTCCTTCTGATCCACAGTCGTACCAACCGTTGTTTTCGTTGTGGGACTATCTTCGTGAAGAGCTACTAGCAACCGACTTTGACTCGCACCAGGAACTCAAATGGGAGCGGGTCAGCAACTTCTTGAGTATTCCCTTAGCGATGGAGAAAGTGAGTGATCACCTATTCCAAGAGTATATCTCTTGTCTTACACCAGATGCCAGATTATCGGTTTTGGTTTCCTGCTTTGCTTGGATTCATTCCTTTATACATTCACAATCCAGCCTATCCGCTTCGTCATAGCAGCTTCCCGTTACATATACAACCTCATCACATGGTCCAAGTCGCACCTCCCTCCTTCCCAGAAGGCTGATATCCTACGCACCCTGTTAGTTATAGTCTCAATCACCCTCCTCATACCCCTCGCAGACGCCAGCAAAATTTACCACTCTATTCGTGGCCAGGACACTATTAAGCTGTATGTCATATTTAATTCCCTAGAAGTGAGCACCGTCCGTTTCTTTGCAGAACCACTGTTTGACACGCACGCGTTATGTAGATCGCAGATAGGTTGTGTTCCTCGATCGGACAAGACATACTCGACTGCTTATTCTCGCGATCTACGCTGGAAGTGCTATCACACAAAGCGTCATTCTCTTCTCGCGTGTTCCGCCCCTTGATCTTTTTCATTCTAGCGATACTCTATGTTGGTGAGCTGACAGCGCATCCTTGCTCATTATGGGATGATTCAATATTGTCGATAGCTAGCCATACTCTGGTTATGCTCTACCAACTACTTTCTTTGAATGTCGCGGTCAACTCCTACGATCATGCCCTCCTCACTCTATTCGTTTCCAATCAATTCGTCGAAATTAAGGGTTGTGTATTCAAGAAGTTTGAAAAAGACAACCTCTTTCAGATTACCTGTGCAGATATCGTTGAGCGCTTTACATTGTCTCTGATGCTTGTCGTTGTTGCGTTCCGCAACTTGATAGAGCTCAGCGGCTCTGAGTTCGACTTCACAGGCGGGTTCGTAATGCCGAAAAGCTTCGGATGGTTTCGAGGTAATAACGTTCTATGGACCATTTCATACGTGGGTGTTTGTTCCGCTATCGAGGAAGCATTATATATCTCACCTCATTACACCATCAGCCTGTCGTGACTGTGCTCGTGTCAGAAATGATGGTAGATTGGTTAAAGCATGCCTTCATTACAAAGTTCAATCATATCCGTCCGTCCGTCTACGAGCGGTATATTGACGTATTATGCCGTGACCTAGCAAGTGGAAGTGTTGTTGGGCGGCATGGTACCCGCAAGGTTCGTGTCCTCGACTTATCATTCTCAGTGATGCTCAAGACATGTAATACAGCATACGTATGTTGACCAGTCCCCTCTGGTTGCACGGCGTCTTGGTTTTGCTTCTGTTCCGCTCGCTGTCTTGGCAATCCTCATTGGTCTTCAATCCCTCAATCTAGTATTCTCCCGTCACCTGCATGATCAACGAGATCTGTACCCATTGGCAAAATGGATAGCAATGAGTATGTCGTTCTGGCTGTGGTGCGTCACTATGTTCGTTTTTGATATTACACTTATTACTTGATATATCAGCTTCTTGGCACTCAAGGTTCTCTTGGGCGTAAACTTGATCTCATACGCTGGTAGCCGAAGAACTGGAACGGAAGCTCGAGCAATGGCCGATCGCGTCAATGATTTCGGTCGTGATCCCATTGGAGAAGGCAATGAGGAACGAGAATATAACAAGCAATTGCGGAAAATGGTTGATAACTGGCGTGATGACGCTGTGTGTGTTAGTGAAATGGGAGAGGGACAGGAGAACAATAAGGTCGAGATTATGGGAAACGGGAAAAAGCGTGTTCCCTTGGAGGACCTTACCCGATTTACAATGGTGAAGCGTATTTGGTGAAAATATTCCTGCTACGTACACGGTCAATGGGGTTACGCATCCATCCATACACGGCTGACACATCAGGATTTCCTACATTTAAAGCCTCACATAATATATTTCAAAAAGTAATTCAACACAAAATATTGTGGGTAAATATTATGAGGCCAATAATGTATTGTATCTTGCTGATGATTCAAATATTTTTCTCAAGTTTAACTTTGAAGTGAAATTTTGAAGGGGAGAAAATTAAATTCACAATATTACCTTTTATATCTACCATAATGTCCAAATCACAAGATTATCTTTCAATCACAATGGCTAGATCAATGTTTAGTATGGACCTAAATGTCGCTCTAAACGTGGGGGTCGGACTTGAAGTTTTGTTTCGAGTTTGAGCAGCAGCAGAATTTGATGTTTCCTCAAAGGGCTAGATGGTGGCAAAAACTTGAAGTTTGTGCGATCGCTTTGTCTCATCCAATATGTGAAACTAAACAATAAGTTCCAGCACTGAGAAAATGAGGGTTGAAACTTCAAACTTAGCATACATACATGTATGTCACTGAACAATACTTCAAGTTTTGGCATGGCCTGTATGGCCGTCTAAATTTGATGTAGTGACAAATATGTGCAAATTTTTTATTTTTCAAGTTTCGCCGGTGAACAAATGTGAAGCCAGCATGCAAAGTTTTGACTGCGTCGAAATGCATCGCCCACTCACATCATCAGTTCGGAGGGCGATCATAGGGTGATCAGTGTCCATCCGACATCCAATGATCCCCTGCATATCCAACGCTGTGTGACCACTGACGACCTTGCTCTTATCATCGCCCTGTAGATTATACCTTTGCAAGACTAGATGCATGTATTTCTACACAGACTGAATACAATGCTGATAACCATGGCCTTATCGTCGCCCCATATCTTTCACAAGGCAACTGTGTAGCTCAACTGCATAGCTAATCCTTGAAAGATGGGTCAGTGCACAATGCTCAGAAGGCTGCTTGCCAGGTACATACCCGACATAATGACAAAACGACACTTTCTGTCTTTGTGATGGCCCACCAGGCATAGTGACTTAGTACCCAGTTAATCTGCACATGCTCCAATCCACCCACAAGCTGGGCCAAATACAGCTTTGCCGGAAAGTAGGGGTAAGCTGCGAATATATCAGCATCGTGATTCCCAGCTAATGTACGCCGTCTCTGAGCAGCAAAGGCCATGGACCCATCAACTTCATATATGTGTTGGATAACACCTGGAACTGGAGTCAGCGTCCGATTGCCATGGGGGTAGAACATGATTTGCGAGTTCCCGACATTGGTGGTTGACCAACTATAGATGACATCCAAATGTCTGAAGTGAGCTCGGAGTGCTGTCTTGTGCTGAGGAACTAGTTCCCAAAGCTCTTGGGAGATGTTTGTTGCCCTCATTGTGCCAGAGGGCTGAACAATGTCTTCAAGTGGGTCAGTAACACTATTTTGGGTCTTGTTAATGCCATATGTCCGATCCAGTAGAACCTTGCATTTTCGAAGAGCTGGTGGACAGTTTGGCCGAGATAGCCAAGCACGCAGTTTTGCACCTTTGAGGTAGGAGTGCAGCATCGTGTTTTCCAGCTTGACTATATGATAATTATAATGAGAGGTATGTACACTTGAGGTGTAAAGGGCAGGCTTACCTGATTTATGGTTGCTAGGGAGTCATTGCAGAACACCAATCAAGCGTTCGAAAGGAAATGTCCACCACGAATGAACTGGACCGAAGTGAACCATGTAGTCATACACATGGAATGAGGCATGGTGGTTTGGACGTAAGTCGAACCCAGGGTGGATGTGTTTAAGATCTCTGACATAGCGCGCAATGCATGAACGGTAGGCACTTGCATGTTCTGAGGTCGTTGTCCGAGCACAGGCAATATATACTGCCAAAACCAGCTCCATAGTATGGTCTAGTGCTGCCTTCAGTTTTGCGTTTGAAACCGCTGAGCCCCATAGACTAATCAGTGCGATGGGGATGTAAACCGTGATGAGCGACTGCCACTCGTCCGCTTTGATTGTGCCCGCTGAGGCATTGCCAAAGTTACTTGGAACAGAGCCAAACCATGATGGCATAGAAGTATCATGAATGACGTCACGAATGTGTTCCAATATCTCTTCTGTGCCATAGTCGCAGTGTTCCTCTGTGGCAGCACTCAGAGGTCCTTGTTGGCACTGGGAGTATGTGAGAAATTTGAAAACAAGGCCAAAGAGCAACTTACCCATAGAACTAGTGCTTTCACGTAGTCGGGTTTGTAGAGTTGTGTTCTCTTCAAAGGAACACAACTGAGAGACTCACAAACGAACTTGAGCGGGCGAAGATGCTTGCTTAACAGAGACGTAGATAGTTTGTCCATAAAAGTCAGGATGAATGTGGTATCGTCAGGGAAGGGTACCGAAGTGACCAGAAGTTCATGGATTGTGGAGACTTGGGCGGTCTCCTTTGTCGACATTGATAGCATGGCTGCAGTCTCAAGATTGAGGGGAGTGAACGGATAGTCAAAAGTGTGTATGGAGCTCTTTGGTGCACTGAATTTTTCATTGGTAAGGCCAAGGAGATTGTGCACATGATGTTGCATGAGGCCCTCGAGGATGCAATGCATTGAGTCAATGATGAGCTGGCGAGAAGGGTCCCAGTATGGTAGTCACCAAAGTTCCGAGTAGCGTACACCATACTGCTTGAAGAGGGTTTCACGCACAGCAGAGGTCGGCACATCTCTCCATTCCTCGGCATGCTGGCGCAATTTATCCTTGTCTTGAGACACCCAATCCTCAAAATTAACTCTGCTGTAGTTACTTTTATAATAGCAATTGCATGCACTGCAAAAAAATGGCTTCCAACTCCGGCGAAGGCTGTGAGGTGACGCGCAGCTGGAAGGTCACAAACAGCAAGTGCGATTGCACTATGGGTAACACATCCATTGGGGTGGTTTGCTGTTCTTGAGTACTGGACACCTCGTTCCCATGAGATCACAAGATCCTTCATGAGCGGGCGGATGTAGTGATTGAGATTTTCGAGGGAGGGTTGTTTTGGACCTGGAATGATACCCGCCAGGTACATGTTTTTAGGCTTGTAACAGATGTCTACAGGCAAATTGAGGCATGCCATGGAGATGATTCCTGATGATGTGCGTGCGCCACGGATGGACATGCCTTCAGGATTGAAGAAGTCGACATGGAGGGCAAATGTATAATGACCCTCGTCTCCCCTGTCAACAAATAACTTTCTTGGTTTGGGCCTGACAAAATCATGAAGGAATTGGGCCTCGAAAATATTCTTGACAAACTGAGGCTTGGGAGAGGACAATGAGGCAGTGAGATCATCACACGAGTGGTCCATGAGTGCTTCAATATCACTGCGAGAAAGAAGGTGACCAAGGTAGTTGTTGAAGTCGTGATAGTGGAATGTCTTCTTCAGCTCCAATTTCCCATTGAGCCCATCATCTAATAACGGCTCTCCACATACATAGGGTCTCCGGATGTGGGTGATGTGTGCAGTAGGGAGGATATGTTGGGATGTTTGACCCATTGGCATATATAGGCAGATAGGTGCAGTGGCAAGTGCAGATAGCATATGGAATAGTATTGGACTTGATGTTCAGTTTTGCAAGGGTGCTCTCGATCGTCAAGGGAACCTGTTTTAAGATGTGTTGATGCAAAATGCCAGATGTTGCCTGGACCGCCTGGAATGCCAGATAGAGGAGGAGGGACAAAGCATTCATGAGGAATGTACCGTCACGTCTGCTTATGCCCATGAGGGTGGTGCATATGATGCTGATGACAATGGCAACCTGAGCAACAGCGTCCAACCGATCAATTGGAGACTGGTAGTGATTCTCTACAAAATCTTCATCAACGACGGAGTGCATTCAAAAGAGTGAATTGCGACATACCATTGCTGACTTGTACTGGGGATTGGGAGAGATCACCATCTGTAGGTGACCTTGACTTACTAAGCTTGAGCTTGAGCTGGTCTAATGCATCATGTATGGACTTCTTGCACTGAATCACGGAATCAGTGTTGCGCGTGATGTTCTCCACAGCATTTCTCAGCCTAGAAAGTTCATTGCTGGCAATGCTGGTGGCATCATCTGAACTATCCAACAACAACCAAAAGCAGCGCTGGATGCTGGCGTCGATATTGGCAAGCAACTTCATGGCCTTTACCGAACACTGATTTTGATCCTTCT
Source organism: Boletus fagicola (assembly GCA_038093195.1). Lineage (NCBI taxonomy): Eukaryota > Fungi > Basidiomycota > Agaricomycetes > Boletales > Boletaceae > Boletus > Boletus fagicola. Next base: position 13,088 of record JBBPRX010000375.1, read on the forward strand.
TTGATATTCTACATCCTCCTGACTCTGGTGCGGGTGATTGGATGTTAAGGCAACTGAGGCTATTGACAACCTCAGAGATCGAGACCATAGAGATAGGACCAGTAATGATGTCGGCACTTTGACCTGCAGCCTGAAACTCTGCACAAGTGTTCCATAGTTTGTTGCAGGGCATGTCTGGATTGGGACCATCATCGGTGACAGTGAGAGTGAAGAGCCACCCTGTAACATCATCCAGGGTATCAACAGAGTCTGAGCACTACAGGTAAGCGACATATGCGACGAACAGCTGAAAAAAAAAATACCAGTACGTCTCACTCGTTCTTCCCTCACACGATTTAGATGTGCAGGTATTAGCTTGGCATCCATTGGTACACCATTTGGGCTGCACCTGATGCACTCCTCACAAGTACATTGTTTATAGATGGGATGAGATGGGGGCATGAAGCTTCTAAACCGAGGTCACCTCCTGCAAAAAGATGTATTCACTTCAAAACTCACCAAGTGACGGGGATGGAGAGATGGAACTGCGGAATGGAGTTAATAAATGCTCATGGAACAAGGGAGTGAGCATCTCAGACTCAGGATCGAGATAGTACCATCACTACCGTGTCGCCATCTTGACCATGGAAACTCGCCTAGAGAATTAAAAACCATTGTGCTAAATTCAATGAATACAAGGCAGGGCTGAAGAGGGCTGAAGATATGCATTAATACCTTGCTTTGAATGGCTGGATGGCCTAGAAACTACGGCGCACCTGAAGAGCTTTGTATCAGATTAGGCCACAGACCTTTCCGGGATTATCTGAGTTGATCACCTGAAGAAGTAATCAGCTCGTTCCATCAGTACTCTTCAGCATTGGTCCACATGTACGGAGATTCTGCATTCATACTCATCATAGTGGACCTACATTTACAGGTAAATAATATCATTCTTCATGCTGGTAGGGTTTTTTTCCTTCTCACTCATGCCTTTTAGCTTCCTATCATGACTGCTTTCAAATACTCGGTTGTCAGCCTCCAACGCCAAATCCATGAGGTGCTGTGCCAGATCTTGCAAGGTTACGATGCTAGCTGGTACTGTTCTCACAGGCTTCTGATTAAGTGTCATGGGTGGTGCTTGCACCACCGAAGCATGCTTCTTCTGTAGCTTGGCACACCAACGGGAGATTTGAGGTATGCGTGTCGCCCACTCCAGAGTATCCTAGAAATACTCATGAGACCCAAATAGTTGCAATGTCCAGATGACAGCTGACCCATTTTGCAACACTCGGACCAACTTTCAACAAGCAGAAGGCTAAGAGTGCAACAAAGACGAGGAGTTGCACCAACGTCCAGTGTGAAGATCTCAAGGTCCACTGAGCACAAGGAGGTTTTTTCTGTTTGTGAGGATTATACCAATGTCTCCATATGTTGATAGTGACTCATTTCCGGCTGGTAGTCACTGATGCACTTGCAATCATACAATGCCCATCGACGTCACGAACCTACACTGAAAAGTGAATGACTGGCAACCATGTAACCTGAATACCCACTGCAATTGATTGTACGAGACCACTGCTTGTGTGACAGAGCATTTCAAGTAACTCACCCGACCTTCTGTCAAAAAGGTACACAGCACCATTGTCGCTACCACCAATGACAACCTTTGTGTCCTCTCCGAAGGCCACTTGTTTCAGAACAGGCACCACTGGTGGTTCTGTGGCATATGTTCGGATTGGATCTGGGCCATCCAGATGGTACAAAGTAAATCCATTTGTTGTATTGTCAACAACAACGAGATTTTTCTTCAGGCTGACAGCTGCGTAGCCACTGCAAATACACGTCATGGCATAACTTGACACTCAGCAGCGCACATGTACATGAGAGATCCACATTGGTGCTCGCTCAGGATACTGCCATCTGAAACCTTCATTTTGATACTAATTCTGGTAAGTAAAGCTTCTCTCGACTGTTTTATCTGGGTGACTTACTGTACACTTTCCCATTGAATAACCCAAAAATATACACGCCCTCATGCTCCGAAAAGGCGATTGACCTTGGAACTGTGTTGTTGAGATGTCCAGTGAAGATCGGCTGGAGCTGGGAGTTGGCATTGAGTAGCAATATCTGGACAATGTTGTCACGCACCCCAACAGCAACACGTAAGCCTTCTTTGGTCCAAGATGCATCCCAAGAAATGCAAGTGATCTCGAATCCGGCACCAAGTCATCGGCCACAAATCTCCTGGAACTTTCTCTGTGCAACGACAGTCAAGCTAATCAACATGACTATGTGTTTGGCTCTTACATCCACAGGATTGGGTCGCAAAAACATGAGATAGCCAAGCCTGGTACCATAGCAGAGTGTCTCCATAGTGCTGTGCCTTTTTTTCATCCAAGTCGCACAGCTGATGGTTCCACACATGTCCTGGTTGGTACTGGAAGATCTGATCTCCTTGCAAGATGGAATACTCCAAAATTTTATACCGTCAGTCCCTAATCCCCTTTTTAGCATCCTATGATGGAATTTGGCGTGCACTCACCACCACTGACCAGTATTTGCCCATCATGCGATATGGCAAGTGCATAAACGGAGCTCACACTCGCTGAGAAGTGAGCAACCTTGGTGTAGGAGTGTTCGGATTTGCGGGCAAAGAGGGATTTGATAGCTGCAATTATTATATTGTTGCCTCTCTGCTTCAAGCATCGTTTATATATACAAGTACTGAACAATGACGATGAACAATGATGATCCAAACATGGTCACAATGACCAATGGGTGACTTGTTGGTTGGGTTCTATGACAACTCAATTCTCATTTTCAAAGCAACAACCATGGACAAGTTGCCCGGGTTCTATGACAACTTAGTTCTCCAGCATCCCAAATATGGTCAATATTTTTGTCACTGTGATCACATCAATGACCGGTGGGGGTCGGGTTCTATGACAACTCAATTTCTTGCATCAAACAAGCACATTGCAGTTGATGAGTTCTCCAGTGTCATCCATCTTTTTGTCATTGATTGCATCAACAATTGGGATGTTCTCCAGCATTGAACAGCAATTTTTTTTGTCCAGAAGGCTTGTGTCAGGCCATTGTATATCAGTACTACCTTA
>JBBPRX010000376.1:0-16167 GCA_038093195.1 Boletus fagicola
GTATATTTGTGTTGTGTTGAACTTATTATAGGTCACATGACCCATTGCTTATGTCAAAACCCATCAAAACATATCAATTTCAAACTTTCCTAGGTCAGCAACAAAACTGTTGCAATGACATAGGTGACTCAAAGTAGCCATATCTCCACAGCCACTGGACTAGATCACATGACCCCAGGGGATGACCTTTAGCCAAGTGTGTGTACTATATTTAGTCTTACCCAAGCTAAGCGAAATTCCCACAGGTGTTTGCAGTGTGCTTTGCACACTGCATTAGGGTTAGTTATTGCAACAGTTTTGTTGCTCAGTGTATGTATAGCAATAAAGGTGAATGCCTGGTTATCTCAGCAAGATGAGGTTTAAAATGTGAGATGCAGCATGACAGGGGGTCAGAGCATTATAACCTAGAGGAAGGAACCTAAGTCTAACAAACATAACCTAACTGTCTGAAACACCAAAATTAAGCAACACCAACCTAACAGTCTATGTATAAGCCTGACAACACAGAGTTAATCGAACCCTAACCAGCTGTAATGTGTGTTCAAATAATGAAGACAAAGGATCTAACCTAACCGTCTGAAACACCAACATCAACCAACACCAACCTAACAGTCTATAAGCCTGACAACACAGAGTTAACCTAAACATAACCAGCTGTAACATGGGTCCTACCTCCCTAATTATGAGGTGGATGGAAAGATTGCTCACAGCTTGGATACAAACATTGCATAGGACAAGCCATCATTGCATAGCATTCCTAGAGGTCCTAGAGGGTAGTTCTGATGGTCGGATTAAAGGGTGTGTCAGTAGGAAACAGATTATGCACAAGCAATCCCTAATCATAGGGTAGATGGCAAAACAGGTCACAGCTTGGATACAAACATTGCATAGGACAAGCCATCATTGCATAGCATTCCTAGAGGTCCTAGAGGGTAGTTCTGATGGTCAGATTAAAGGGTGTGTCAGTAGGAAACAGATTACACACAAGCAATCCCTAATCATAGGGTAGATGGCAAAACAGGTCACAGCTTGGACACAAATGTTGCATAGGACAAGCCATCATTGCATAGCATTCCTAGAGGTCCTAGAGGGTGGTTTGAATGGTCAGATTGAAGGGTGGGTTGGTAGGAAAGGGATTCCACACAAGTGATCCCTAGTCATGGGATGGATGGCAAAATGGGTCACAGCTTGGACACAAATGTTGCATAGGATGAGCCATTATTGCATAGCATTCCTAGAGATTCTAGAGGGTGGTTCGGATGGTCAGATTGAAGGACGGGTTAGTAGGAAGAATGTGCAAGTGTCAGAATGGTCATAGCTGATAAATGGATAAAGAAAGGCTCACAGCATGGGAACCACTGAACTGATTTGTGTTGTTCTTGTTGTGTTGGATGCCTCTGTGTTTTCTGATGGCTTTCAAGTAGCTTTCTTGGTCATTTAGATCATGTGGTGTTGTCAGAGACCGGAGCAAAGTGGAGGGGGACCAGGGCAGGGTCCAGTTGTGGCGTGGGAGAATGGTGCAGTCGCACGAATGCTTAACCATCATATAGATAGAGATAAAACCAACCTAACTGTCGAGACCAAGCTAACCGGCCTACATTAGCACAATGCTAGTGATAGTGATAGTGATACTTGCATAGAAAAGTGTATTGTGTATGATCTTGGATTGCTTCACTTACATGCTATGTTTGATCCAGTTGTTTATTTTGCATTGATTGATTGTGGGAATTTTCTTTGTATGCCCAGCGATCTAGGGAAATTCAAGGCCAGAGTCTAGGAAATAAACATAGTGAAAGTGTAGGAAAGGGTATGGCAAAAATCTAGAAAAATCATAATTGAATGTACTGGGAAAGTGTAGCAAAGGGTATGGCAAAATCCTAGAAAGATTGGTCTTGGAAAGTATATGAAAAGTGTAGGATTATCATAGGCAAAAGTCGAGTCAAAAGGATGTTGGAATGTGTAGGAAAGTGTACTGAAAATGTAGCATAAGCTTAGGTGAAAGTCTAGTAAAAATGTAAATAGCTTATGGCGAAAATTCAGAAAATAGTTGTGTTAATTTTACTTGATTTTTCTTGATTGGGGGGTGGGTGGGAACAGAAACTCTAACTGCCAGACAATTAAGAAATGACGTCCCTGACGAGAAACAAGAGATGAAACCAACTTAACTGAGACCAATGTAACTGTCCTACATTAGCGCAATGCTAGTGTTAGTTGCATGGAAAAGTGTACCCTTGTGTGCTTGATATTCTTGTTTTTTGGTGGTAAATTGTATTGCTTACATGATATGTTTGATTCTGATGATTATTTTAGATTTATGGACTATGGGATTTTTGTTTGTATGTGCAGCAATGTAGGTAAACTCAAGGTCACAGTCTAGAAAATAAGTGTAGTGAAAGTGTAGGAAAGGGTATGGCAAAAATGCAGAAAAATGTTGGTTGAATATGCTTGGAATATGCTTGGAAAGTGTAGAATTAGCGCTGGGGAAATGGTACATATAATTGTCTTGGAAAGTGTATGAAAAGTGTAGGATTACCATAGGTGAAAGTCTACTCAAAGTGTATGTAGCTTATGGTGAAAATCCAGAAAATAGTGAGCTTGATTTTGCACATTTTTGGGTAATTTTATGACTAATACACAAGGGAATGAGTGGTGGGAAATGCTAGCTATGTACTTGGAAATGATTTCCTTGATTTTATATGATTGGATGGGTGGGTGGGAACAGAAAACTTAATGCTGAGACAACCGAGAATATATTAGTCATAAAATTGCCCAAAAATATGCAAAATCAAGCTCACTATTTTCTGGATTTTCACCATAAGCTACATACACTTTGAGTAGACTTTCACCTATGGTAATCCTACACTTTTCATACACTTTCCAAGACAATTATATGTACCATTTCCCCAGCGCTAATTCTACACTTTCCAAGCATATTTCAAGCATATTCAACCAACATTTTTCTGCATTTTTGCCATACTCTTTCCTACACTTTTACTAACCATTTCCTACACTTTCACTACACTTATTTTCTAGACTGTGACCTTGAGTTTACCTACATTGCTGCACATACAAACAAAAATCCCACAGTCAATAAATCTAAAATAATCATCAGAATCAAACATATCATGTCAGCAACACAATTTACCACCAAAAAACAAAGGATATCAAGCACACAAGGGTACACTTTTCCATGCAACTAACACTAGCATTGTGCTAATGTAGGACAGTTAGGTTGATCTCAGTTAAGTTGGTTTCAGCTCTTGTTTCTCGTCAGGGATGTCATTTCTCGGTTGTCTCGGTTGTCTCACAGTTGGGGTTTGTGTTTCCGCCCACCCGCCCAATATATGTTGATCAGAAAACAAAGGAAAATAAAACAAAACAACATCATAGTAATTTACATTTCCCGCCATCCACCCCCACTCACCAATAATAAAATAATTCAAAATCAAGCAAAATCAAGGTGTTTATTTTCTGGATTTTCACCATACTCTCCCTACATTTTTACTAGACTTTCACCTAAGCTGTTCCAATCCTATGCTGATACTACATTCTCAGTACACTTTTCTACACTTTCCAAGACCATTTTTACTAGACTTTCACCTATGCTATTTCTACACTTTCAGTACATTTTTCAAGACCAATTTTCCTACATTTTCACCATATCCTTTGCTATGCTTTCAGTACACTTTTCAAGACCAATTTTTCTAGATTTTTGCCCTACCCTTTCCTACCCTTTTCTATGCTTTCACTACAGTTTCACTAACCATTTATGAAGAGAACCCAATGACAAATCAACCATGTTACTGTCAAGACTGGGCAAACTCCAGAGGGAACTCCAAAGGAGTGGAGTTACTAGGGTTGGACGGGACTTTGGCTTCACTGTATGTGGTATGCCCTTGTCAAAGTCTGGTTGTCCCAGATTTTGGAGAAGGTTGGAGTTAAGGATGCTAAGTTGAGAGAGGGATCAGAGTAGAGCTATCAAGGCTCAGATGGAGGGAAGAAGTTTATCTTAGTTGATATTCAAACTGAGAGAAATACAAAGGAGTACAGAAGTTTATATACAACGGAGAACAGGGATTAATAATGGAGGTCATAAGGGTTTGTAAGTATCTCTGGAATGCTGAGGTTGCCAGAGCTGTGCTCCTAAGTGAGTACAGGATCGGAGGGGAACTGAGAGCAGAACTAAACTATAAGGAAGAGAACAAGAGTATGTTACAAGAGAAGAGGACAGAGAGAACCTAAGGTACAAGTTTGGAGGTCAGGAGTTGCGTCTCAGGTAAGAACGCACCGGAGTTCATATGTACAGGAGCAGAATGAGTCTGGAGGATCAGAGTTGTTCTTAATGAATTATACAGGATATGACAGTTACCTATCAAGTCGCCATATCTATTCCCTTGTAAATTTGACCACTATTGTTCTAGATTTTTGCTATACCCTTGGCTACACTCTTTAAGTAGACTGCCACTGCAATTTTTGATATGCTTTCCTACACTTTCACTAGCTTTATTTTGTAGACTCTGACCTTGAGTTTATATACTGTAGATCACTGCACATACAGAGAAAAATCCCATGGTCAATCAAAGCAAATCTGACCATATCTGACTGGAATAATGATTATATAAGCACACTTTCTGAGTATATTTGACCAACATTTTTGTAGATTTTCACCATACCCTTTCCTATGCTTTTGGTATACTAATATAGGTCAAAGCTTCATAGTGTTTTCAAGAAACCACCTAAATTAAAATTCAAGTACATTTGACTATGATTTTTCTGGACTTTTGCCATACCCTTTCCTACACTTTCAATCACAATTTCCTATACTTTCACTTAGACTCTGACCTTGAGTTTATGTAGATCACTGTGCATATAAAGAAAAATCCCATGGTCAATAAATCCAAAATAATCATCAGAACCAAACATCTTATGTAAGTGAAGCAATTCAAGACAAATTTGCAGCAAATATGCTACACTTGTCTATACAACTATGATTAGCATTGTGCTAATGTAGGATGGTTAGGTTGGTCTCAGTTAGAGGTTGGTCTTAGCTAGGAATATGTATACAGTATATTCTCAGTTGTCTAGGTGTTAAATTTCCTGTTCCTGCCCATCCACCCAATCATATAAGATCAAGGAAATCATTTCCAAGTAATTAGCATTTCCCACCATTCATTCCCTTGCATATTAGTCATAAAATTACCCAAAAATATGCAAAATCAAGCTCACTATTTTCTGGATTTTCGCCATAAGCTACCTACACTTTGAATAGACTTTGCCCATGGTAATCCTACACTTTTCATATAGATGAACCTGATGCAGAGGACTCAATGGTGTCGAGCACATGCACCTTCAGGCTCCTGTTCAGCATCGGCATTGGCATCCCTCTTCCTCTTTATCCTCAACCCTCCTCGCCCACTCAACTTGGTACACCATTGTGATAATGACTTGCAGTGTTCGCATACGTGTCCCGGAACACCCTAGCATGGGGCCACAGCAGCCATACAGCGGTCACATGGAGTGTTGTGCTGGATGGTCTCTGGGTTGTTCAGCTTACCCTTGAGGGTTGTCTCTTGCCAATTATTGTGTGCTTGCTTGGTCAACGGGCTGCCTTGGTTCTTGAGGCACATACATATTGTGTCATGGATTAACAAGATGACTGGAGAACAGCATAATCCAACTAACCTTGTCTGGGCAGGTCATCATAGCAACCTTGCCACTTGAGCTTAGTGCAGAGCCTGAGGCTGAATCCGTCTGGCTGATGATCGGTGGGACCTCTGGATTGATGACAGACAAACCTGTGTGGACATCCATGGTGGCCATGTTGAACTGCACCTCTTCCTTCCAGCGTGTAGAGATAGCCTTCAGGTTCTTGAATTCGAGCAGCACTGGCTTGTCAATTTTTGCCTCGGCACCAAGCTTGCGCACTGCAGCCAAAGCGTCCCATAGCCATTTTTAGAAAAGTTAGCCAGCGAAGGTTATATTAATGAGCCGGAGATGTACCAAAGCACCATCCCACTCAATCGTCCAGTCTCTCTTCTTGTCCGCAAGATCCTCCTTGTCATCTGGGATGCATTTCACAAATGTCTTGACATGCTCAAGGGCCTCCTCAAATGCTTTGCAACCAGTCTCATGTGCATCGTCTTCAGAGGGTTTTGATTCATTAAGAAGTTGCTTGAGGAGATCTGACATGGTGGTGTTGGGAGGACAAAGGGTGGTTGCAGAGTGGTGGTAGGTGAATATTGAGTACATGAGTGGTCACAAGTGGGTTATGTAACAGAGGTACACACCACCCATCCTCCCCAAATAGAGACACTGTCGTTCTAAGTAGCTCACATGAAGAAATCACGTAGTAGATGTAATGCTAGACCACTATGTATGCTGCATGCCTTTTCTTCATGATGGGACCAACCTAACCAATCAAACCTGATTGCAAGCGCTTCAACCAAATGTGGTATAGTGATAATTTCCAACATCTACAGTAGATGCATCACACATTTATTTAATGAAAACCACACTTCACCCCACAGATTGTTGGGAAATTGTGACTAACAACTATAGCTGAACATCAGAGACAAGAGACTCACACACTTCTTATGACCAACCGGAGGGGGTACAAGGAACAGTGCAGCGACTGGCCATGCTCACATTGGAATGAACATGAGCAAGGTACATATTTAAGGCTTAGAAACATATCATACAAGGGGTTACTCTGCAGGCGCCATCAAAGAAACAATGTATTCATTTTCTGAAATGGTATGTGCTGGGCTAGGACCCAATCTGAGTGCATGTTTTCATCTATACATGGGTCAGCATACCATAACAGCATGTGAAAGACACAGACTCTAAAAGTGCCTTGAGATGGGGCTGCGCTTCAAAGCTGTTCACCTCCAGTCACTCGACCTTTTCTGCCAGCTTCATTGTGCCTTTGATGTAACAGTTCAGGTTCCATTTCGCTCGAACGTTGCTGAGGTACCAGTATTTGCCAGGCTTCATCACCTTTGCAAGAATCCTTGCTTCATCCCACATTTCACATTGCAGGACATACTCACATAGCTGGGGTGGACACCAAGCGCCAGTGATGGGGTAAACTAACAGATTGGCGGTATAGTCAGTCATGTAAATGGTACCATGGCCATTGTTGTCAAACTTCTTCAGCACCTTCAAAAAACATGATCAGACAAGCTTGAGTGGGAAAGCCTCTGCTTACCTCGATGGTGCAATTGAAAAAGTCACCAGGAGGGAGATCTGGGGATGCTTTGGAGACAGAGAGGTGATGTCTGTGAGTTGTTGATGGCACATCCACCTGAAGCTTGTGCTGATTCTTCCACCATTCTCCTATTTCACGACACCATTCTAGCTCTGTACTGCATGTGGATTTCCAGTATGGAGAGAACCTGTAATCCATGCCTTTGTTGCTCTTTTCCTTGTCTGATGTGACACCTCTATTGGGGGGTCAGACAGAGTGTGCCTCTGGATCATAGACAGTCAATTGAAGCCTGTCCGCATAGCCTATCAGAGATAGGGTCCTTTGAACTCGGAAACCTATGGATGACATCGAATAAACGAACAGATCCACCTCATGGTTAGTAAAAGTGTAGGAAAGGGTATGGTAAAAATGCAGAAAAATGTTGGTTGAATATGCTTTGAATATGGTTAAAAAGTGTAGGATTAGCACTGGAGAAATAGTAGATATAATTGTCTTGGAAAGTGTATGAAAGTGTAGGATTACCATAGGTGAAAGTCTAGTCAAAGTGTAGGTAATACAATGCCAGACCTCATGAAGAAGAGGCATTCCACTCACACGTCAGTGGCTATGTGGATGAAGAGCAAAACAATCAATCTGATGAATCACACATGTCAGTCGATGAAAAGGATGTATTTGATAGCTGTGAGTCAGTCGATGAAAATGACATTTTCAGTGAATGGTTTGACCAGCAGAACGAGGACCGACCGTACAAGACCCTCATGCTATATCACCACGACGAGCTGAACAGGGACGAAGAAGTCGTCCATGATGAGTCCACTGTCATACAACCCTCCACCCTCCCACATTCAACTTCACCACCTCCCTGTGGCTCTGATCCCTATGATGACCTTGTTACCAGAGTTCTCGGCATCCAAATTAGCACAAACACAGAAACCATGATATGGACGAGTGGCCAGATAACCGTTCTGCCATATCTGGAGAATCCAAGGAGATCACATAGCAAGAATGTCCTGCTAATGGATAGGGACTACATGGCAGATCTCACCCAAGCTCCGGAGGCACTTCCATCGAGCAACCTCATCATATTCCTGTCCAAAGACAGGCCAGAGGACAAGCTTCTTCAAGCTGCACAGGACACTTTGTCTAGAAACCATACTGTCGTCATCCGAGGGTATGTCAACACCCAAGGCTTTGATTTAATGGAGGAACAGCTCTTCACAAGGTTCTCCATCTTCGTTGATCAACCTGTCAAACCCCAAGGTACTGTATGTTGCATCTTTGATGGTTGAATGCCATCTGATCATCTTGTTTTTCTTTAGATATGAGGAAGTGTGCAAAGAACTTCAGTAAGCCACATGTCAAGACAATCCTGTGGAACTTTCTTTCTAACATTGATAACCCAGATGTAATGCAGATGCTACTTGATTTTTCATTCCCTCAGCTAACTTTACCCCCATCCTTTGAGTGCATAGCTTCATAACACCATATATTTGTGCTCATGCTTTTTTCTAGATGATTGGACGATGGGATGGGTGTTGGATGAGCTCAAATGCAAAGTGCCATAAGCTATGAATCAATGCAACTCCCCACCAATATTTGGGCCAAATGCACATGGGGAATGGTACACTATGCCAGGATCGTCTTATATCCCGACCACGATGTGGAAGGTGCAGTAACCTACTGCATTCCAATGGCTGGCATCAAGTCTTGGGTCATTGTGACTCCAACAGTCACCCATGACAAAATGAGGGCGACTATCCAGTCTATCATCTGCAATGGTTTGGTTTTCTCCAAGCATACAAACAAGGCTGTGTTTGAGACAATCAACCTCTATCCTGGGGATCTATTGTGAGTTAACCCTTCTCCCTCGTTCCTAGCCAGCGATAACATTGATATTGATTGTTGTACTTCAATAATAGTTGAATAATTAAATGAACCTGCTAATGGAATAATAATTAAAATAGCAGAACTTAAAATTAATTCATATGATATCATAGCAGCAGTTGATCTTAAAGATCCTAAAAAGGCATATTTTGAAGTAGCTCACCATCCTACAAATAAAATTCTTATTGGAATTGAACCAATAGTCTTATGTTTCGAAGACAAATGCTTTATCCATTAAGCTAAAGATGTCTTCTAACAATTTACAATATTCTTAATATAAGTTAGAATTAGAATATTATATTTAATAAATACTATGAATAATATAAGTGAGAATATTATGTTTAATAAATACTGTGAAGTAAAGCTCAATTATAACCCACTTGCTAGGGTATGAGCCTGCTCTAGGCTGGAAGGCCTAAAGGTAACAAGTTGTCCTCTGATGATGAGTGAGACAAGAGATGGCCTATCCTTTGATAGGCAAAGGGGACTAAGCAAGATGGGGTTGAGCTAGGGACAAGGTTAATCCTAGCGAGGGGGCAACAATGATGTCTGGGGATGGCCCAGAGAGGAGGAGGGTGGTGAAGGCAATGAGAGTGATGAGTGCTGAAGGAGTACAAGTGGGAGGAGATCACAGGGAGCCTGAGCCTTAGTGAAGAAGGCTTACTACTAAGTCCTTAATAGAGTCTTAGATTAGCATGAGGGCTTGTGCAGTCAAGAGTACGCAGAAATGAGTAGGTTTATGTAAGTTAAAGAAATGTTACAGGTGGCATTCTAACTTATATACTACTATGAGAAGATTAAAGGCAGGTTGCCCAGATATGTTAAGTTTGAAGAACCTAACAAGTTACACAGGAGTGTAATGTCCAAGTTGAAGTATAATGAGCAATGTCCAGTTGCTATCAACTATCAGAATAGTCCCTCTCTGACAATGGTCATAGGCAAGGCCCAATGGTAATGGCTCGACAAGCCTTAGAGGCTTGAAGGTAACAGCTTGAAGGTAGCTATCCTAAGGGTGGGGTACCCTTAAGGACAGCATGGGGAAGGATGTCTAGGACTGTCCTAGAGAGAAGGGGGTGAAAAGAAGCAGAGAGGCAAGTGACAAGCTGGAGGGGACAGCAAGGAACTTGAAGATTACACTGGATTGTGTAGGTCAAGGTTAGAGATACTGTACATATGTTACAGGTGGAGCTCTAATATATATACTACTCTAGGTAGTTTAGGGGAGGCTCACCTAAATAGGAAATGTACATAAAGGGTGGGCACTGATGTGTCACATCACATAAAGGGGGAAGGGATCACATGGTATGTGTAAGGAGAGCATGATTAAAGGAGGCAGTGTCTGTGGAGAAACTTGGAATAAGATGAAAGGGAAGGAACAGACCGGAATGGAAGAAATAGGAACAGTAGGGCAATGGAACTGCCATTGGGAGGAAGGGGATCAATGAGGCAGTGAAGGAACTGCCTCATGTGGGAAGAGGGGGGTGGTGTCCTCAAAGAGGTCGGCTCAGATGGACTCAGGTGTTGATAACCTAAAATCTAAGAAAAACTTGGGTTACCTCACATAAGACACTTGCATTAGAGTGTAGTTGAGGGAAATCCAACAAGAACTTGAGTGAAGTTCTTGGGGCATTGACATTCAAGTATTTATACTACTACAGGTGTTTGTACATATTATGATACTGGTCCGTGCATATCTATGATGTCATGACTCGTGTACCATAAGGAATGTTCTAGAAGATACGGTAATTAAATAAGCGATGCTAGAATATTCTAGGTTACAGAGATTAAAAACATGAGTTAAGCACATGTTTAGGTTCTAGACCTATTATGTAAATGTCACATGATATGAAAGTGAAATCTGAAAGAGAAGTCATATGACTTAGATAAGATAAGATGCAAAGGATAGGATAAAATTGTGATCATAATATCAGGTATGGTGTACACCTCTAGTCCAAAGAGAATGTTGTCACAAAGGCTCCAACCAGGGTGGTCGAAGGCAGACATCCCCTGGGTAGTCAGAGGAAGGGAAAAACCGGGGGTGGTATTTCCAATTGTAACAGGATATAGTAAGAGTCTTTAGGGCAGGAGAGAATGCCCAGAAAGGAAGAGACACATTGCGTCACATAAGGTCACAAGGCTATGCATCAAGGAACAAGGCAATGTCTGTGAGATCATCTTGGGTGGAGATGAAGAGGGATCAATCTCGAAGAGAGGCAGTGAGGACCAGATCTTGTATGAACCAGGATCAGGAAGGTGGTGGGGATAGCCTTCAGGAAGGATAGGATCATCAAGGTGATAACTCAGAAAGGGTAGGATCAATGATGCTATGGGGGGACAGCACTCAGGTGAGGTCAGATGAGGGCTATGGGAAAGAGCCATCAGGAGGGGATCCAAGAGGGGAGTCTAGGAGGGCAACTATTGGGAGTAGTTATTGAGGGGGAGTCTGTGACAGGAATCAAGGGATAGGGATCCAGGGAGGGTCTGAGGGAAGACTACTGGGAGTAGTCATCTAGGAGGGAACTGCAGAGGGGATCTAGGGGTAGGTCTTCCAAAGTAGCATCAAGGGTGAAGGGTCTTTGTCAGGATCATGACTTGGGGAATGTGGGAAGGAAGTGAAGGGGAGTCACTTTAGGAAAAAGCATACCCAATCATAATATTAGGATGAACACATTAGCAAAACACCCCCCCTATGTACATATGTAAAAAGCACAGAGCCACAGCTAGGTCACTCTCTGTACAGATGTGTACAAAGCTGCACATAAATACATGATTATACAAACTGAAATACCATACAAAGCTGTATAGCTCCATATACATAGAATAATATACTGTATGTATCTACTCAGGTTCCTCATTGTGATCTTGGAACTTATACTCCTCAATCTGTGCAGGTCCGTCACTGTGTGGGCTGGTCCATTTGCATCAGTGTGATAACCACTCATTGAAGATGGGCCCTTTGGTCTACATCAACCACAGCATCACTCACCCAACACAGGCCAGTATGTATTTATTGAATCCATAAATGCTCATCCGACATGGACTGGTCCATCTACATCAGTGTCATAACCCCTCACTGAATACAGCCCGTCAGTCTATTTTGACCACAGACCCCTGTCCAGCCATGGACCTGTACATATGTATCTATCAAGGTCATAACCACTCTCATGGCATGGGCCCATCTGTCAAGCTCAGAGTCATAACTGCTCCCCAAAGACAGGCCCATTTGTCTACATCAGTGTCATAATGACTCACCTAACAGGCCTGTCAGTCTACATCAACCACAGAACCCATGGGCCTGTAAATATCTATCAAGGTCATAACCACTCCCACAACACAGGCCTGTTCATTCACATCAACAACAAAACAACTCACCCAACATGGGCCTGTGCATATCTATTGAAGTTATAACTGCTCACCCAATGTGGGCCCATCCATCTACATAGGTGTCAAAATCACTTCCAAAAGACAGGCCCATTCAGCTACATTGAGTATTGAAGTAGAAAGGTACTCCAGACAGAGGTGACAGCAAGGAAGGAACAATGTGGGAGATATTCACACTGTATGATAGTTGAGAGTGGTGGAACAAGTACTGTAAGAGATGCTTGACTGACAAGCAAGATGTTCTGGTAGATCTAAGGAGTATTCTGAGGATAGTGGCCTCAAGAAAGACACTGATAGCACTACGAGGGATCTGGTGAAGAGCCTATCATATTGGGGTGCAGAAATGACCCTTTATATACAATACACAGAGCAAGCTGTGTCTAACACTAACTAGGTAATGTCCTTGTACCCTGAAGGGCTATTGGACAATAAGGTATCATACAATGTACTATGTATAGTAATGCCCTATACCCTGCATAAAGGGTATGACGTAGTGTCTAGACCATAAGGGTCAAGGGTATGACATCATGATCTAGACTCATATGAAGTAAAGTGAGTCTAGAATCCAAAGAATATGAGTTGCAGAATAATAAGATAACTATGGTTATGAAATATAGAAATTCAGAATAAGAATACCATAGTTTTGATATCAAGTACCAAACCACTCACCATGCATAGGCCTGTCCATCTACATCAAAGTCATAATCACTTACTGAAGATGGGCGCATATGTACATATCTATCAAAGCCATAACTGCTCCCTGAAGACAGGCCTGTCTGTCTTGCTCAGTGTCATAATCACATCCCGAAGACAGGCAGATTTGTTTACAGTATGTATATTGGGCACTGAATCACTCACCCAACTTGGGCCTGTCTCTGGTTGTGTCACACATCCCACAGAGAAACATGCTGCTGCCATTGGTGTGCCCTTTGTCCCTGATATTCAGTGTGCTGTTCTCACTGCCCTGGATGCAGCCTTGGCTCAGCCCACCACTGACTGTTCTTGTCGAGAAGTATAATCCTCATGGTAGATGGACTCAGCACACTAGGTGCTGTACTGAGGGCAAGGAGCTCTGATCAACTACTTACCTGGTAGTTTGAGCAGTTGTGATGGTTAACATTTGAAAGTAATTCAAAGTCCTATTGTAACTCAGCCATTACTGCATGCTGAGATACTCTTGAAGTACAATTGTATGTAATACTACAATATTAGTATATCTACTATATACTGTAACTTCAACACTCCTGAGGTACAGTAAGTGTTATGTATAAGGTAGGAAGTCATTCACACAAGTGAGTAGTACTCAAGCAGGTGAAGAGAACTCCAGTCCAAGTTGGGAGCAGAGCTTCTCGAACTTGACAAATCTGAGTTCTTAGTGAACATATCCACAGGATTGTCATCTCCTGGGATGTATAGTAGTTCCACATATGTACTTTGTTATCATAGTGGCATCTTGCACAAAATGATATTTGACCCTGATGTGTTTGGACCATTTCTCAGTGACTGGGTTTTGTGCCATAAATAGTGACCCTTGGTTGTCACCGCAGATAGGGATTGGTTTTAGATGGTAACCCAATTCTTCCATCATTTGTTTAATTCAAATGGCTTGGTGAGTGCAATTGCTCAGAGCCATGTACTCAGCTTCTGTTGAAGACAGAGCAGTAATTTTCTGTAAATGTGAATTCCAAAGGAAAGTGTCATCAGCCAGCTTCATAAAATAGCCAGTCTGGGAGTGACTGGTGTCAGGATCTTGTTCCCAGTCTGAATATGTACAGGCAAAAATCCCAGCATCTTTTGAGCTGTCATATATTAAGGAATAATAATCCCTAGTACCAAGTAGATAGCAGCAGATGTACAGGGCCTTATCAAGGTGTTCCTGTGAGGGATTCATGGATTGTCAAGCCAGTTGCATGACAGCATATGTAGGAATATCCAGGCAAGTACCAATCATGATATACATACATATGTATCATAATGAGCCAGTAACAGTCTGAAAGCATGTCTGCAATTCATGATTGACTGGAGCATTATTCTTCACTGGGTAGTAACCCTGTGGTAATGGTATTCAGCCTGGCTTAGCATTTTGCCTGCCAAATCACTCCAGAACTTTGTTTAAATAGGATACTTGATCAATGAGGATCCAGTTTCAATCTTTTCTCCTGATGTTCATCCTGAGGAATTCACTAGGTTTCCCAAGGTTGTGGCATTCCCACTTCTTCATGAAAGCAGCCTTTACCTTGTCTACTAATGTTTTATTGGGTCCACAGAAGAGGGTATCATCTACATAGACAATTGCTAGGATGATATCATTTCCCTTGCAATAAATAAATAGGCTGGCATTAGTCTTGAGCCATTTAAAGCCTAATTCCTCCATTGACTTATCCAAAGATCTCCACCACGCTAGTCCAGCTTGTTTTAAGCTGTATATGGCATAGAGTAGTTGTAATACTTTGCCTTTTAAGTTGGGAGGTGTAAACCCTTCAGGAAACTCCATATAGAGTTCCTCTTCCAGTTTACCATAGAGGAAGGCTGATCAGACATCTAAGCCCAATATTTACCAGCCTTGTAGTGCTGAGAGAGTGAGTATACATTGCACTGTCTCAAAATGTATTACTGGGAAGAATATCTCGTCAAAGTTAAGACCTTCTACTTGGGAGAAGCCTTTGACTACTAGTCAAGCCTTTTTATGACCATTTGATTTTACATCAAACACCCATCGATTTTTAATAACCTTGTGGTTGGATGGTCAGTCAATAACTTCATAGACCTTTCAATCTTTGAATATTTGAACTTCATCCTCACAAGCTTTCCACCATAAGGCCCAGATACCATACATGGCATCACCAGGGAGAACATTCTGTGAGGACATGAGATCCCACAAAGAGAAGAGCAACAATTATCCACCAAAACCACATCAATACCACACAAGAAGTTGCTGAACAGAGCCAAAGTATCAAAGTGAATGACAGTGAATTCCAAATTGAAGGTAATATGACTGTTTGAATCAAAATGGATAGATTAACCCATTCATCTGCATAACTTCATCATAGATCTGACATTGTTCTTGATTGAGAGTAGGAAATCTCTGGTTTGCTATCCATACATAAAACAACTGAGCTACACAAAACAACCAACATACATAACCCACCTGACCCATCTGAAAGAGGTATCAGATATAACCATTGAAAGTACCCCCCTCTCCCACACACCATTCACGACAGTTCACCTCACAGTATTGCCTGGAGCACAATTATGCAAGTTTTTATTGCAAGGCTTGATCCTATTTTTGAAGTGCAAGGCCGCATACTACTTTTGTGCTCTATTCTGTGAGAAACAAGAAGAAGCGTGTAGCCTTTGCTCTGAAGCACCTGGGATGGACTGTTGAGGACTGGAAAAGAGTTGTATGGTCAGATGAGACCAAAATTAACAGGATAGGGTCAGATGGAAGGGAATGGATATGGAAACAGGCAGGTGATGGCCTTATTAACATAGAGGTTCAAGGAACAGTGAAATTTGGAGGAGGAAATATTATGGTATGGGAGTGTATGGGTTGGGAAGGTGTTGGACACCTTGCAGAGATTGAGGGGAGGATGGATGCCAACCAATATGTGGATATTTTGGAGGACAACTTGCTTCCCAGCTTGGAGGAATCTGGAATTTGTCCAGAGGATGTTATCTTTCAACAGGACAATGAC
>JBBPRX010000377.1:0-16088 GCA_038093195.1 Boletus fagicola
CTTCTCTTGCCAAGGAGCAGCTAGTCAAGGACTCATAGAGTCGGCGCCTCTTACCTCGCCTACCGTCTGGTCAACCATTGACCACCTTTGCCCTCATCGACACCCCTTGGGCCTATCGACCCCAAGGAAGGACCTCCCGGTCACCCCTCAGCAGTCGTAGTCCAACCCGGACTACTCCCACTGTCCACCCCTGAGGACATTCCGTCTTCCTTTCGTCCCACAGATATCGACCAGGCCTTACGAGTCAGGCTACCACCTGGTTTGTGACCCACAGTCGAGTCTATGCACTCGAGTCACTTGTCAAGGTTCTACCATCTGTAGTAACCTTAACACCTATTGTGTCCTCTGCTCCAGCAGCCACTGCCAGTATGAACACAGGGGCATCCTCCTCAGCTCCTAAAATTGAGAAGCTGAAGGAAGGAAATTGGCTGGTGTGGAAAACTTGCATTGCCACTGTCCTGAAAAGGAAAGAGGCATACAAGATTGCTATAGGCACCATGCCACAGCCACCTGACCCTATCAGTGCAAAAAATTGGATAGAAAAAGATCTGATTGTATAGGAATTAATTACCACTGCAGTTAATGATGCACAAGTCATGCATATTTCTGAATGCACAACATCTAGTCAGATGTGGGAGGCCCTTTGTACCATCCATGAGCCATGCAGACAGCAATCCATATTATCCACCAAATGTGTGCTTTACAGTGCCCAGGTGAAAGAAGGTTCAAATATTGCATTGCATCTAAATGACCTAAAGGTGTTATGTGAATGCTTAACCTTAAGTGGTCCCCAGCTAGATGACTCCGAGTTCAAGTCCATCCTCATCTCATCATTACCATGCAGCTGGGAAGTGTTTACCACATCATATCTAGGGTATCAGGGCAGTACTCTAGGTAATCCCCACACTCAGACCATGACTGTTCAACAACTCATCTCACTGTTGACTGAAGAAGACAAATAGTGGAAGGAGAAAGATGACGGAAGTGAGTACAGATTCTTGGCTAATCCCAGGTACAAGCTGAATAAGGGCAAGACCTGAGCTTGCAGTGTTTGTGGGCACATGAACCACATAACCACTAATTGTTGCCACAGGGAAAAACCCAAATGTGACATATGTGACAAGTTTGGGCACAGAGAGGAAGAGTGCTGGAGGAACCCCCTGAATAAAGGAAAGGGGAGAGTTCCCAAGGGTCGGGACAACTCAAAATCCAACCTGAAAAGAAAAGAGCGCACTATGATTACTTCATATGATACAGACAGTGATACAGAAAGCCTACAGAAGGCATTTACTTCTCATGTAAATGTTGCTGACAAGAACAGCAAGGCCAATGAGGCCACTTTTTCTGCTTATTCGTGGTTAGCAAACTCAGGCATGACATCACACATATGCACTGATTGTGATACATTCACCAACTACCAAGATACATCTAAAAAGATAATCAGAGGGCTTGGTGATAAGCCTGTTGCCACTTACTGTATGGCAAAGGCACCATTACTGTTATTAGCTGAGCAAATAGCCAAGTTACCAAGATCCAGCTACTTGACACACTGTATGTACTCGAAGCACGTGACAATCTATTGTCACTTGGGTGCATAGATCGAGCTGGAGGAAGCTCCTCCTGTGGTAACAGCAAAATCAGCATTTATGATTAAAATAAAATAAAAATGGTGCATGGTAGATGAAAATATAATCTGTACTACCTTGATGTTTGCACCAAATACACTGCAGAAAATGTGAATTTATCAATTAAGCTAAAAAGTGCTTACACCCACACAGAATGGCACTGCTATCTGGGATATATGTATCTCAATCACTGGACTATATACACTACACAGTAAGAACCTAGTCAATGGGTTCAATATTACAGAGAGCATACATGACTTCTATTGTGATGCATGCATAAAGGTGAAGCATGCCCACCAGCCATTGCCTAAAAAGGCAAGCCATTGGGAAGTCAATCCAGGTGAGATCACACACTCAGATCTGTGGGGTCCAGCTCCTGTGACTGGAAAAGGGCATATATATTATATTTCATTTGTCAATGAGGCCACTTGATGGGCAAGACTTATGTTCTTGAATAATAAAACTGAAGCTTCTGAAAAGGTAAAACATTACATATCTTGGTTGGGACATCAACATGACACCTTACCCAAGATTATCCATATTGATAATGGATGTGAATATATCAATTGTGATCAAATCACATGGTGTCTACAAAAGGGAATAGATGTACATATGTACATGTTGAAGTTATACAGTAGATATACTAATATAGTAAGTATTACACATGACTGTACTTCGACAGTATATCAGCATGCAGTCATGGCTGAGATTAAATAGGACTTTCAACCTAAACCATCACAACTGCTCAAGTTATCTGGTAAGTAGTTGATCAGAGCTCCTCGCCCTCAGTACAGCACTTACTGTGCTGAGTCCTTCCCCTATGAGGATTATACCTCTCGACAGGTTATGAGCCCTGAGTGGCTAACCCTTGTTGTGCATTTTATGCCACTTGGATGACACTCTTGACTCATCAAACCTCAATGGTTGTTTGGAGTGATCCTCATCCAACCTCATTCATTGTTCTGCTTGTGCTTGGTGTGTTATATGCCCAGCAGCACAGTCTCACTGCAATTTGTTTGTGTGACTAATTGTGTTAGTACAATTGATTTACAGTATCAGTTGTACTTCAAGCATTTAGACCTTTATTTCAGGGGGAGACTATGCCATTTTTCATGGCTAGGACTACCAATTGTCAAGCGAGCACAGC
Source organism: Boletus fagicola (assembly GCA_038093195.1). NCBI lineage: Eukaryota > Fungi > Basidiomycota > Agaricomycetes > Boletales > Boletaceae > Boletus > Boletus fagicola. The sequence goes on from JBBPRX010000377.1 coordinate 2,773, forward strand.
TCCTCCCTTTCTCTTTCTCTTTTGATTGATTAAAGGTTACTGACATTGTGTTTTGTCCAGATCCCCTCTCCTCATCAAAAATATGTCTTCCAACACCCTTTCCTCTTCAGTTCCCATGCTCAACAGCATGAACTACCATGCCTGGGCAGAGGCCATGAAGAACTATATTGTTACAATTTGTTCCTATCTTTTTCCTCTTTTTCCTCTTTTCCTCGTCTCTCACCTACTGTATGCCTTTCTCTTTGGACTATTAACCCTACTGTCTACACCCCATAGGGTTCTCCTTCCCCTCTACTCATGTTTCCCCTTTTAGCCTTTCATTGACACATCATCTACCCTCAACCCTTCTCTTTCTACCCTTGATTCTTCTTTCCTTTCTAAGTTGTTCTCATAGGTGTATATAAACCTCTAGATATCCAGCGATGTATCCCTAAGCTTGACCTACTCAGGAATTGCCTATACCCTTGATCGCTCCCTCTTCAGACCTCTATAAGTCTCCATTCTACTTTTGAGTGAATACTTTCCTTGAAACCTCTGACCCTCTGAATGACTTCACCAAGTCGTCATCTTGTCAACACAGACAAGACCCCTTGTTCTAAGAAGCCCTTAGATGACTCAACTCATGACCAACCAATCTGACTTGTGGTTGACCAGTCTGACCTGTGACTGACCAATCTGACTTGTGACTGACAGTCTGACTTGTGATTGACTTATCCAACTTGTGACTGACTGAGTCTACGCTCAACCTTATCCAAGGCCAAGTGTAACAAAAGGTCAAGCTTTCTTTTAAACCAGACTATCATTGTTATAGTCCTCCACCATTTCTCACTGACCTCCACCTGTGAACACCCCTTGCTGGTGGTGCCAGGAGGAAGAACAACCCACAGACCCCTCTGAACCATCTTACTCTGATGAAGAGAACAAGTCTTCTGACCCAAATGTTGAATTCTATACTCAACAAGAACAGGACAACGATCAAGACCTCTCCCATCAGTTCTCTGCTGGTCTAACCCTCCCAAGAGAACCAACTCCTCCATCCCCTACCCTGATTGCCACCACCCCGGTATTTTCCTTACCTCGCCAGCCAGCCATCCCATCCCCATCCCAGACCCCAACCATGTCCAATAAACCCACAGAACTCCATATCAGTGTCCCTGAAGGGTTTGATGGAGACTTCACCAATTCTAGTCAATGGCTTGATGCCATTCAAATGTACCTCTTCGTCAACAAAGCAGTCTATGATATCAATGAGAAGAGAGTTGTCTTTGCCCTCTCATATTTGACCAAAGGATCTGCTCTAGCTGTTACACTTGGTTTTGGGTGAAACAACCCAAAGAAGGCTGTCATTGCAGGTTTCGCTACTGGATAGATGCAACTGCTGGTCCTTGCTCATTGTTGAGCACCTCAAGTTACCAAAGGAGTACTGGCTGTCATCTCTGAAAGAGATACAGTGGCTCAAAAAACTGTCCACATGTTTGGTCATTTTTCACTAAACTCGATAATCCGCAATAACCCCTAATCCCAGCCCTAAACTCTAAGTGTATGAAATGAAGCACATACTCTTGGCTTTCTATCGGTGCAAGGGTCAAGAGATTTGAATAAGGTTTGATGAAATGACAGCCATTTCAAAACAATGACTCATGTGGACAGTTTTTTGACTTTATATTTTGGTTACATATACATATCTGTTCAAAGGGGAGAATATTGAAGAGAACTAGACTGGGTGACCAGTACTAGAGCTCCTCTCTTATATACAATCTAATAGATATACATGTTTGTATCAAATCTATGATACTACATCTGACTATGGTTAAATAGGAAGACAGAGATGAAAGGCATGTATGATATGCCTGGTATCAAAGAAGAAACAGTAATGACATACATACTGCATATGCATGGGGCATAAATGGAAGAAGCAGTGATTAAATATGTGTGTACCCTACATGTCTTCTGTGATAGAAGCATGAGTGGTAATTAAAGAAGAACAGTGATAACCATGGGATTAATATAACCAAAAGGGAATAGATAGAGATCGGGACTAGGAACCTGTAACCTCTCAGGGTTAGATAAGTGTCCTATGATGTAATAGATAAGAGGAGTCATGTGACTCTGTCATGTGATCTGCAAGAAAGATCATGGGTGTCATGTGATCCTGTTATGTGAGCAATCACATCTTGAGTGCTAGTCATGAAATCTAGTCATGTGATCTGAAATGAAAAGTTTTTATGGGGGGTTCAGCTTGTTACTGAATGGCCTGTAACATTGGGTAAGGTCAATCATAGACTCAGTCAGTCACAAGTTGGACTAGTCAGTCACAAGTTGGATTGGTTGGTCATGAATCAGACTGGTTAGTCATGAGTTGGATTGGTTGGTCATGAGTTGAACTGGTCAGTCATGAATCAGATTGGTTGATCACAAGTCAAGTTATCTAAGGGCTTCTTAGAATGAGAAGTCTTGTCTGTGTTGACAAGATAACAACTTCGCGAAGTCATTCAGAGAGTCAGAGATTCCGAGGAAAGCATTCACTTGAAAGTAGAACAGTGACTTATAGAGGTCCAAAGAGGGAGCAATCAAGGATATAGGCTATTCTTGAGTAGGTCAAGCTTAGGGATACATCACTGGATATCTAGAGGTTTATATATGCCTATGAGAATGACTTAGAAAGAAAAGAAGGGTTAAGGGTAGATGACACATCGAAGAAGGGTCAAGGCTAAAAGAGGTAGAGGGGAAAGAGAACCCTATGGGGCATAGACAGTAGGGTTAATAGTCCAAAGAGAAAGGCATAGATGAGAGATGAGGTAAAGAAGAAAAAGATAGGAATGAATCATAACATTACCCCTCCAGTACATTCTGAGTCCATGATGAGAAACAACTAATTCAGATCATTGTAAGAGTAACCCAGAGATCTGGTCATGTTGGACCAAGCTTCTGGGCTGTAGATGATGACAACATCATCATTGAAAGAAGAACAACAAGGAGGAGGGTGATGAGGGGTAGATTGATGATGGGGGGAATGGTGTGTGCTGCTCGAGGGGGCAGAACACAATACACCAACTGAGAAGAAATTTGGGAATGGCAAGAGGAAGAAGATGAAGTGGACAATGAGGGAGTAGGAGGGGAACAGACTTGATGTCGAAGGGGATACTGTCCTTGAGTGTAAGTGGGGGCCCACCAAAGGCAGGTGGGGGATTGATAATGGGGACACCTTACTCTGATGTGGCCAAGGTATCAGCAATGATACTGTAGCATGCTTCGTTGTAGTGAGGGTGAGTGGTGGGGAGGGGGGCTTGTCCATCATGGCCCATCCATCCAGCTTCAATCTGTTCAAGTAAAGTGAGTTCTGAGGGAAAGAGAGGGGATTGTTATGATCATGATTTCACCCTTCTTTTTCATCTTATCTAAGTCACATGACTTCTACTTCAGATTTTCCTTCCATATCACATGACATTATGTAATAGGTCTAGAACCTAAACATGTGTTTACCTCATGTTTTTAATCTTTGTAATGTAGAATATTCTAGCATTGCTTATTTAATTACCATACCTTCTAGAACATTCCTTATCATACTGTACATGAGTTGTGACATCATAGATATGCATGGACCAGTATCATAATATGTACAAACACCTGTAACAGTATATATTGTATAGTCAAATATCAATGCCCCAAGAACTTCAGTCAAGTTCTTGTTGGGTTTCCCTCAACTATCCTTTACTCTATAAGCATTTTCTCGTGTGAGGTGACCCAAGTCTTTCTTAGATTTGAAGTTGTCAACAGGGGTGAGGACATGGAGGAAGTACAGTTCATATGAGTATTGATCCACATCTTTGATGAACTTGATCATTCCTGTTTGATGCATGATAGTGATAAGAGCAGCTTGGAGCTTGGTATGTATTTCTCGGAGGAGGGTATGCTGGAGGGCAACATTGGCATTAGAGGAGGGGTTGGAGGTGGCTAGGGACAGTCTCGAGGATTGGCAGAAGGCTGTGTACAAAGCAAAGAATGGGGAAGTGTATTCAAGGTGGGCTTCAATGACACTAGCAAGATGGGGATTGTTAAGGTGATTGACTAGTTGGATGATGGTGACTTCATTAGGGAAATCGGTGCAAACTTGGTGAGAGAACTCAGGGCAGTCTCACATAATGTAGCCACATAGTCCTATGTACATATAACATATGGCCAGCCTGCTTGCAAAAGGGCTGATTGGTATGGCAGACCCCAGAGTGGGCCCAGGGTATATGATGTGGAATGTGAGAGATGGATGGGCCTGAGTAAGGTAAATATACATAGAGTATGAATGGGCTAATAACTACAGTAGATCATGAGATGTGGATCAATATATACAAATGGGCCTGAGTGGAGTGGACCTAAGGAATATGTATGGGCCTATGCAAGGGGGGTAGGTACCAGCTCAATGCATATGGACAGGCCCGAGTGGGATATGGGGAATAGACTCAATACATACAGACAGGCCTGAGTAAAGTGAGCTGGATGAGGCTTGATATGTATGTACATATACTGTATCTAATGGGTCAAAACTATTACCCATTGGTACAAGATATCAAAATGCAAAAATGTAACTGTTTTGGACATTAAATCCTATTGATCTTTGTAGTGCTATAGTAATTGTCTCATATATTATTTCCCATTTCAAATATCTTGTACTAACAGAACACTATGCAGACATCAGACATTTCTACAGTAAGTATGCTGTACAGTGGCTCAAAAAACTGTCCACATGTTTGGACATTTTGAATAAAACACAATAATCCCTAATCCCTGCCCTAAACCATGAGTGTATGAAATGAGATACATGCCCTTGGCTATCTAGCAGTCCAATGACCAAGAGATCTGAATAGGATTTGATGAAATGGCAGCCATTTCAAAACAATGACTTATTCAGACAGTTGTTTGACTTTAACTTTGGATTACATATATTGGACCCTAGAATGCTGTAATATTGTTACATATATTTGGTAAGGGTTATATTATGTCACCCTTATGTAACTAAGTGTCAGACACCATATATAAACCCCACCATTCCATGTTTATTTTCCCACCTTCACCATGAAATCCATTTCCACCTCTCAGAGGAATAATATCATCTCTCTCTTCTCTCTTGGTATTTCCTCTAGGAAAATTGCTTCCCAAACTGGCCTAGGGAAGTATATAGTATACCAGGTTCTTCAGGAACTCCAGCCAGGAAAGACTAGACTTCATGGTGGCCATCCTTCAAAACTTACTCCCATCAACAAGAGGGCTATTGTCTAGCAAATCATTACTGGCAAGGCTGATAATGCAGTTCAGGCCACTCATTTTATCAATTCCATCATTGATACTCCTGTCTCCTCCCAGACAGTAAGGAATACCCTTAAGGAGGCCTCATTGAAGGCTGTAGTAAAGAAAAAGAAACCTCTTCTCTCTTCTACCTATAAGAAAAGGAGATTGGCCTGTGCTCTCAAGTACCAGCATTGGACTGTAGAGAACTGGAAAAGGGTTATATGGTCAGATGAGACCAAGATCAATAGGATTGGGTCAGATGTACAAGAGTATGTATGTATGGAAAAAGAAGAGAGAAGGGCTGATTGTGAGAGAGGTCAAAGATACAGTCAAGTTTGGAGGAGGTTTATGGGGCTGCATTGGGTGGAATGGAGTGGGGGTTTTGAGTAAGGTGGAGGGGAGAATGGATGCTGAACAGTAGGTGGCCATTTTGGAGGAAGGATTGTTGCAGAGCATGAAGGAATCTGGAATTACTGAAGATGAAGTCATCTTCCATCAGGATAATGATCCCAAGCATACCTCCAGAAGAGCCCAGATTTGGTTTGAGGAGCAGGGAATCAAGCTTCTGGATTGGCCTGCCCAGTCTCCAGACCTCAATCCTATTGAACACACTTGGAATCACCTCAAAACCTTCTGTCAGTATTCAGCGAGATGTCATTTCAAGTATCCAGATGGCTGAAGACAAACTCTTTACAGCTCTCCATCCATTCAATTGTACAAACTTCTTCTACGATGTGTGTCGGTCCATTTTATCCTCTCTTCTCGGTCGACGACAGGCGGGTTCGCTAGGTGCCATACAACTTTAGTTCTCTACCTACATTTGCTCTGTTGCTTTGCCCTGCTGTAGTTGCTGTTTGTAGTTGCTATCCAATCTTGTTTCGAATATCGCAGGACTCGAGCGATGCGGAGTTGTATAAAAGCTTAGGCGCTCGTGTGTGTATTTGGCCGCGAATGCCCGATTGCTCCTTTGCCTGGCTATACGTTGATACACCAATATTCCCGATCAATGAAGGCATGTCGACCATTCAGTATGCACTGCTCACCAACGTGTTCAACGCCGTCTTGCTGTCACTCGTTGACTCGTCAGGTTTATGATTACCTTCCGACTACTTCGATCAACCGCCGGTAAGAGGTACCTCAAGACCAACGCCGTACCAATCACGTTCGACACGTTCGGCAAGCTTGGAGATCACAGGTAAAGAAAACGAGGACGGAAAGCGGCACGCACATACTCACCTCTCATAGTTGTAAAATAGCTCTGCGCCAGCGTTTTTCTGTCTTTCATCCACAGACAGTGCTGGAGAGCACAAAGCGGCGTTTCTGCACGAACGCTTCCCAGTAGACCGTCCTGAGATCGATCCGGCTGGTAAGAGAGGATACCTAAACTAACGGGTCATCTGATGTCGTCGACGAAACCGCCATCGGGTGCATTAGCATCACGATCCTCTGGGAAGGCAGGAATGACGGCCGCGTGCCTACCGCCTAAAGGTCTGTGTCACATCGTGTCATGATTAGGAAATGAGATGCGTGCAAAAGAGAAAGGGGCCACAAAGAGTTGATGGTCACGAGTGAGAACAAACGCTCAACGTATCCCTCGGCCTTGTGCCACACAACAAAGACGGCACCATGTCTCATTTACCTAGCAAAAAAGCGAACTTGACTCACCCTCCACAAAGTGTTGCCAGACGTAATCGCGTAACCGATCGGCATTGGGAAGTTATTGGATGAGGTGTTTGATCGTGTTCTGTCCGAGCGCGAAAAAGTCGGGTCCGGAGATAGAGTTGGAGTGTTGGCGATTACGGATCGCATTCGCCTGTTTGACGATCAATGACCATGCTCCCATTGCCGTCCCAGCGATCATTGGCCGATCAGAAACATCTGACGCCACTATCTGGAACTTGGGCCCATCTCCTCCATCAAGGATGGCAGTGATAAACAGCATCTGTATTAGGGCCCACCATCGAATGGTAGCATCTGGATCATACGTCAGCCATACGGACGTTAATGACACCAAGACCAGCTCACCTAGTCACTTCGTGTCCGATACAAAAGATGTATCACTCTGTGTGAAAGTGCTCTCACATATAGCCCTCGCCAAGATTGATGGCGGCCATGATATCGACATTGAGTGGCGAGAGGACGGACCTTCTTATCGCGCGGTACTGTCGGAATGCTAAAGCTCTTGGATGTGGCTGTATGCACTTTGAGCTGTTTCGATTTGGCATGTAATTGGAAATCCAACGGGCGGGATGCGGATGTGGCAGTTGACGCAGTAAGTAAAGACAATTGTCTGGGGAGTGGGAGTGAGTTGACGGAAGGAGCGGAAACCGAAGGCTGTGCACCGTTTGCAGTGTATGGACCCGATTGATAAGGATATTCCTCTGGTTGTGTGAGGACAGGCGACAAGGGCGATGGCGGACAATGATTCACAGTGGAACCCACATCGGATTCGGTAGACGGTTTCACAGGTGGTCTGAGACGCAAACGAGCCCCTTTATTTGAAACGAGGAGGGGTGCCGTGCCGGTCTCGGCGGGGTGCTGTGGGACGGGAGCCAATGTGAGTATGGGCTGGGAAGGAAGCGGGGAGGACGACGGTTTCTTTACCCTTGGTCATTGCGTTGGGTAGCTTGGCTTGTCGACGGGCCTGGCATGCTTCGTCCTCAACTTGTTCACGGTGTTCATCATCCGCGCGCTTGCAAGCCAACGGGCCGAGATACCGAGAGCTGAGTAGGGGGTCAATGTTGTGGTCCTCTGCCTCGTCTTCCACCATAGCGTTGCGTAGATTGCTGACAAAGTCTGCATGGGCCCGAGCAGAGAGGAGGGAGCGCGGAAATGCACTGGATGACGGGAAGGGCGGGGCGTGGTTTCTGAATGAGTCTTGAGTTCGTGTATTCGTTGGAGGATAAGGCTGAATACACAATGAGCGAAACCCAAGCGCAATTGGAGACATTGGGACGTACGCTCTGTCCTGTTGGAGTTTGACGTTTCGCTCGCCAGAATTCGGCCACTGCGTCCTCATTTCTCTGATGACGGGTCGGTTGAGCGTCACCGAAGAGTGATGGGTTGGTGTTCGACGCACCTCTGTGACGGAATAGAAAGAGGAGTCAAACTGGGAGAGGGTGAGATACTGGGCTGCCAATCAGCCACATTCTGTATCTCACTGACGATGTAAAGATGGCATGAGGCCAAGTTCGTGGTCAGCATGCTATCCTTTTAATGCACTTGCATCCCACCGGAATGACTCAAAAACTGTGGTGATTAGACCTGAGACTAGAGACAAATATAGAAGCACACCAGTAAGTCAAAGTAAACAAGACATGAACCCAGACAGACAGTTGTGTCGAATCGCGTTATCGAGCGAGTCGCAACGAAGTGCTCCTTGTCAACTTGCTAGTAATGAGTCTGGAAGCTTGTGGCAATTTGCAAAGACGTGCGTGGTTATGTTGCTTATGACGTGGAACAGTTCATGCACATGGTCCATGGATGACTCTGAATCGGAGACTCTCGTACTTGTACTTCATTGATGACCCAGAACTCTTTGAAGCGAAAGTGGTAACGACGTACTGGATAACACCGACGACTCGGAGGAGCAAGTGGATACAGACTCGGATACCGCCGTCGTGCTCATCCCAGCGAGTTCACCGACGCGTGAAAGGGAGCGTGGCGACGAGAAGCAGCCGAGTTCGACAGTATTGAAATCAAGGATGAAGTGTGATAGGTCCGTTCTTATATCTTCCTGAATCCTCTCCCGCTGCTCACACCACCCTGCGTTCAGAGTGTTGACCGAAAGTGCGGACTGGAGTCAACATTGAACAAGGTTTCTCTCACGTCCCCACCGTCGCTCAACATCGACAACAATGGGCCCATCTAAGGACAGAGACGTCGTCACGGGTCCCCCTTCTCCCCCCCTTCCCCCCTGCATCCAGCCATCAGCACCGCAAGCGGCCAAAGATAACCAGGACGTCGTCGAAAAGTACGGAAAACTCAAAAAACGATACTTTGAGCTCGAAGAGGTGTGTCAAATACTAACTCATCGCTCTTCGGTGACGCTCAATAGACACGTCATCAGAAACACCAGGACACAGTTGTCGAACTCAGGCTCTCTGGCAAGCGAAGCATCAAACTCCGAGAGGAAAGAGAGTACGTCCCAATGTCTCCGATCGCACTTGGGTTTCGCTCATTGCATATTCAGCCTTATCCTCCAACGAATACACGAACTCAAGACTCGTTCAGAGCCCACCACACCCGCCCTGCCCTTCCCGTCATCCAGTGCATTTCCGCGCTCCCTCCTCTCTGCTCGGGCCCATGCAGACTTTGTCAGCAATCTGCGCCAGGCTATGGCGGAAGACGAGGCAGAGGACCACAACATCGATCCCCTACTCAGCTCTCGGTATCTCGGCCCGTTGGCTTGCAAGCGCGCAGACGATGAAGATTGCGAACAAGTAGAGGACGAATCCCGCCAGGCCCATCGACAAACCACCTCGATGGAGGAGATGAACCCAAGTTCCGGATAGTAGCATCAGATGTTCCTGATTAGCCAATGATTGCTGGGACGGCAACGGGAGCGTGGCCATCGATCGTCAAACAGGCGAACGCGATCCGTAATTGCCAACACTCCAACCTATCTCCGGGCCCGACTTTTTCGGGCTCGGACAGAACACGATCAAACACCTTTCCAAGAACTTCCCAACACCGATCGGTTACGCGATTACGTCTGGAAACACTTTGGTCGTGTTCGCTTTTTGCTGTGGTAATGAGACATGGTGCTGTTTTTGTTGTGTGGCCCAAGGCCGAGGGATCCGTTGAGCGTTTATTCTCTCTCGTGACCGTCAATTCTTTGTGGCCCCTTTCTCTTTTGCACGCATCTCATTTCCTAATCATGACACGATGTGACACAGACCTTTAGGCGGTAGGCACGCGGCCGTCATCCCTGCCCTCCCAGAGGATCATGATCCCAATGTACTCAATGATGGTTTCGTCGACGACACCATGACCACTCCTTATACGCACCCACCACCTCCACCACCATCGCGTATGCAATCGCAGCCATTCACAACCATCATATATGTGCAGTATTCTACTATCTGGATTTTCCAGGATAGTTGTCGGCCGGCATTTCTGCTGCTCTTTTAGTCGGCCTTGGTGCAGTGCTCGGCCCGTGACTCCCCGGCAGTAGTGGTACAATTGAACAAAGTATAGCACACTCCATGTGCACAACAAGGACCTACTACTAGAGGGAATCAATATCTCAATGGACCCTACCAATGTATCCTAAGTCACTGCTGAGTCCCCCAGGACAGAGTAGATGCACAGCCACTGATTTGCCACAATGATGTAATGGTCAAAGACATTCCCCTAGCAAGCCCCTAGAGATAGTTTGTGAATCTCTCAAAAGACCACCATGGATCAGTCCTCCATTTCCACCAACCTTCCCTGTTTCACCTCTGAAAAGCTCTCTCCCATGCAGACCATTCTTGCAGACACTCAATCCCACTGGTCACCCTCTGAATGGAGGGAGATCCTTGTTCATCATGATCCTCAACAGAAATATATTGTTGATGCAGTTTCTCACTACAAGAAACTGCCAGCTATACCTGGTTGTCGGCGTGAATACATCATCCTTTTCATCCAGCCCCATCCTAGTCAGCCTCCTGAGCAATACACATATGTCATGGTATCCCGTACCATCCAAGAAACTACATGCCTTGCCCGCCTTGGCATCTTTGGCAAGGCAGATGTCACCATCTCCATTCTTGGCCACAATAGTACCATAGTCAACTTCTTTCCACACAAGTGCATCAGTCACATTTCATGGTTCAACTTAGACATTCATGCACCATCCCTTGCTGTTGTTTCCCAGCACATCAATGCCATCCATGAATGCATGCCAAAATTCTGCATTCTTAACACATCTTGTTATTCATTTGCTTGTGCACTGATAGATTGCATGAATGTTGCCCATTGTCGAACTCATGGAGAAAGGCCAGACTTTCTCACACATCGGGCATGCTTTATTTCAACCATTCCAGTGGGCATGACAACAGCACATGCCCTGGCTTGGCATATAGGCATGGCATATGCCTGTTCTGTAGAGCCTCACAGTGAGTCCTTTTTGTCTTCTATTTAATTCCCTTGTCACTGATAAATTGTGGTAATTAATCCAGAACCAACAGTTCCAGCCACATCTGTGAGTGCTACAAACACACTGGCAGTGTGTCCAAGTCCACCACAGCCATCAGGGTGCAAGGAGTTGCAAGTGCACTCTTGTCCAGGGTTGAAAGAAGGAACTGGCAGGCAATCCTCATCAACTTCATCTGAGTCCATTGAGGGGTTCCTCACTGGCACATCCCACTATCCTTCACTACTGCATCTCATGCCAATACTATCCAACCTTGGGATCAGGCACAAGGAGCAACTCCAAGCACTCACCAGGCTAAGCAAAGAGACACAAGCCACATTGATACAGCCAGCAGTACTGACAAAGGGTGTGACATTGCTTGAGTGGGCAATCATGATGGATAAACTCCAGAAATGCTGAATGCATCATTTGGTGCACTGGCAGGTGAGTATGGTTGACCCAAAGCTGGCTGAGACTCTTCACTAAAGAAAGCATTGATTAGTGAGACACATCAGATAGTAATGCCTGTCCAAAAGTTCTTGGCTTGTCCAAGATGATTCAATCCAATTTTGTATGTACATTATGAGATGCTTGAGATGACTGTATAATTGTTGAAAAAAATATGAAGTGTCAGACAACTGTTGAGATAGAACAACTTGAAAACACATCTGTAGTCTGAATTGCCTTCCATGGCTCTTCTAGCTGTGCTTCACCAATATCCAAACAAACATGCAACTTCGGATGTCAAGTGTTCCTGCAGGGCTCCAACTTACTAGATGTACTGCCAAACTTCATGCATGACAGTCCACAGCAGATGAATGCAAACATGTGAAAGAATGAACAACTGTGAGTGGTAGGACATACTATGCATAGAAGATTATTGAGGCCCCACTCCTATTGCATGGTAAATAGGTGAGTGATAAAATCAGCCTCATAGAGATACAATGTGCCTGGAGGGATGTCTAGATCAGTTCAACCATAGTCCAGTGAGAATCACACCTTGTCGATGACAAGCCTACTACTCAGTTGACCATTGCTATATGTAAATGGTGGCGAGTGTTCGCATGAGGCCTTGTGTACAAAGCTTCTCAGGAGTTGCTAAGAGAATGAAATATCAAGAATCATATCATGCAAAACAACAAATGCACCAACCATGAAATAGATGATTTTTTGGTTACTTTGGTGATAGGTAGCTTAGAATCTAGGGGATTTGATCTGCTTTGCCACATGAAATGCATGAATATATGTATGTAGGCCTCACTTTTCTCTCCCTTGGTCATTTCAGACATCAGCGAGACCGCGGATATGCCTTTACCACAAGGATTGGTTACTTCTGCAGGGATGTTAGAAAACAAGACATAATGTGAAATGTGGTTACAGCTCTTCAAGAGAGCTGCTCGACACATGAGTTAACTGATAAGACATGAATATCATGACTCTCACCAAGGAGAGGGGAAACAGTAATCAAGACACCACACTAGTACACAGACATTGGTCGATGTCCTCAAAATGCTGTGGGATGATCTGTCTGCTGGGCAATAGCTGGGGATTGAAAACAGAGACTCTATGAAGTCTAAGCATACAGTATTACAAGACAATTTCTTAGTGTCTATTAGAAACTGACCTTTCCCATACCTGTCGGGACCAGAGCGAAGACGTCCGCACTCAAGAAGGCGCATTCATCCAGGTTCGAACCGTGGGGTGTTGTAACATCCTTAGTACCTGGGACAGCGGCCTCGAGATACGCAATTTCAGTCAATACTCTGAACGCATGGTGGTGTGAGCAACGAGAGAGGAAGATACAAGGACGGACCTATTACACTTCATCATCGATTTCGATGCTGTCGAAATCGACGAGTTATTTCCTTCCTTTCCTTCCCCTAGGGCACACTCCTCACCATAGAACCAGCCCCCTTCA
>JBBPRX010000378.1:0-16080 GCA_038093195.1 Boletus fagicola
AGAAGCGTGTGAACTTTTTTGAACTCAGACACAATATTTATATGTGTATGTTTGTTTGTATGGCCAAACAATGCCAAATATCACTTCATTTCACTAACATTCCATCCACCATGGCAAAAGTGAAAAAACCATTGCAATGGTGTTGTCACTTTAAAATGAGTGTATCTACACAGCCACTGGGCCACATCACATGACCCAGAGATCGATTTGTAGCTGAGGGTATGTACAACATTCCGTCCCACCAAGGCTAAGCGGGATTCCCACGGTGTTTGGTGGTGCGCGAAGCACACCACAATTAGGGTTAGTATTGCAATGGTTTTTGGAGTCACTGTACATAAAGATGGAGGAACAAAAACTTTGTTTTTTGTATTTTTGAAAATGTTGTTATTGAAATCAAAAGAAAAGTCATGGATAGAATCAACCCCTAAGGTGATTGATTCCTTTTGTAACGTATCAAAAAATGAAGATTCCAAAGAAACATTGTTCAAAAATAATGAGGGTGGTAAAACCGTAATGTTCGTGTTGTGATCCTGAACAGTATCTCTGTGATCTGGACATCTAGATAGGGCATCAGCTCTGCCATTCGACAAACCCAGTTTGTAAACAAATAGATAATTAAACTCTTGTAGTAAAGCATGCCATTGGGCTTGTCTACCAGACAGAGTTTGTGGCTTCTTCCAGTATTCAAGATTCTTGTGATCCATCCAAATCTCGAAACCTTCTCTACCGATTAGGTAGTGCCTCCACTCTTCTAAAGCTTGAATAACTGCTAAGAGTTCTTTGTCATAAATAGGGTAATTGTGCTCTGCGCTATCGAAAGAATGTGAAATATGTAAAGGTGCAAGGGCGCCAATGTCCATCTTTGCATTTCACCGAAAGAACTGCCCCTGTAGCAATATCTGAGGTGTCCGTTTCTACTCTCATCTCCTTGTTGCAATCTGGGTATGTGAGGAGTGGAGTTTCATGGAATTTGTTAATGTTTCAAATGCTTTCTTTTGCTGAGGACCCCATGTGAATGGTGTGTCCTTTTTGGTTAGATTGTTTAATGGTCTAGTAATCTCGGCGAAGCCTTCGATGAAGCGTCAATAATAGTTGCAGAGTCTGAGGAAGCCTTGGAGTTGCTTAAGGTGTGTGGGGATAGGCCAATCCAATACTCCTGACCCCTTCTTTTCCTGCATCTCGACCCCCTCTTTAGATACTACCATACCCAAAAAGTCCACTTTGTCCTTGGAGAAAGCACATTTCTCCAGTTTAAAGTATGTACAAGTCATTGTCTCGTAATCTAGAGAGTACTTCTTTTACAATGTTTTCGTGTTCTGTTTTGGTTTTTCCTTTAGTAAATATCATACAATCGTCAATGTACTGTATACATATTACTAGTACAGCATATTGATCATTAAAGATGTCGTTCATCATCTGTTGGAATGTAGGAGGAGAATTAGTCATTCCAAAATACATAACAGTAGGTTCATATGCTCTAATTGGTGTTACAAACACTCCTTTCCACTCATCACCTTCTTTGATGCATACATTATTGTATCCCCATCACAGATCAAGCGTAATAAACATGTCAGCATCTTTTAGTGAATCAATAAGAGTGGAAATAAGAGGGAGTGGGTATGCATTTTTGATGGTACCTTCATTTAAATAACAGTAGTCCATAACCAGTCTCTTTTTTCTGTCTTTTTTAGGAATAAAAAATACAGGTGCCATTTGAGGGGACTTAGAAGGTCTGATGTACCCTTTCTTGAGTTCTTTGTCTATGAAGGTATGAACTTCCTCCATTTTGATGTCTGAAAGAGGAATTACTCTACCCTTTTTTGGTACAAAATCGGGTTTAAGATCTATAGCATGATCTCAGGGCTTTCACTTGGGCATGCGTTCAGATGTCTTTTCTGAAAAGACATCTAAGAACTTGTGGTACGTTTTGGGAACCTTCTCTTTTAGTCCTTCCTCAATGACACAAATGTTCGGTTGTACAGTGGAAGGGGGAATGACTTTGGGTCCTAACCCCATAATTTTACAATAGGGAGTGCATCGTGAAAAGGAAATATTTTTGTTCACCCAATTGACATCCGGATTGTGCCAGTATAACCAATCATACCTGATGATTAGTTGATGGAATCCCAAGCGAGAGACATAAGCATCCAATACTTCAGAATGTCCTTATATAGTAATAATGAGTGTGACCATGTGAGTTACTTGTCCTATTGCTCTGTTAGAGCCGTTGGCATTTTTCACTTCTAATGGTTGATCCACTTTTGACATAGGAATACCATGTCATAATACATATTGTTCATCAATGAAAGTATGGGAAGCACTTGAATCCAAAAGTGCCTGAAATTACTGGTTATGCCATTGGCCATCAATTTTCATCATTATACTCATTTTAAGCGATAATTCACCGCCAAATGACAGAGTACTGGTGCAGACAAAAGTTGGAGAATTTTTGAGGGATTTATAGATAGGAGAGTTCTGAACTTGTCGAACAAGGGAGTTAAGCATGCTTTGTTTTAATTCCAGCACCATGCTCTCAGGAGCCACCCTTTCGGAATGAATATCATATTGGGAAAAAACATTGTCTAGTGTACATACAGGAAAATTGGAATCGGTGCAATCTACCAGGCTGTTTTCGATACAAGTCTTACTACTTTCGTTCATCATTCTGGTATGAATGTGAGAAGAAGAAATTGTACAAGAAATTGGTGGTTCGCAGGGATCCTCATCACCTATGAACCCTGTCCTTTTAAAGCCTGAGCAGCTCGCTGCTTAGCTTCAACTTTGAACTTATCCCTAAAGAAAGCTTCGGCTTCTGGTGTCATGTAACTGATTGCTGTACTCTGCTGAGCAATTTGGGGATTTCCTTGTGGAACGGGAAGGGGCCATCCATGATAGTGTCCTTGGTGTTGTGCAACCTGTGTGACAACAGGTGGAGTAAATGATGGATTTGGCATGAAAGTGCTGGAGTTGTAATCCCAAATGTATTGCGCTCTTGTTTGGGGACATTTTTCCCATCTGTTGGGGTTTATGGGACAGTTTGGCCAAATGTGGCCTTGCTGTTGACATCCATAACAAGTGCAAGTGTTTGGGGGAGAGGGTTTCACTTGTTTGGTATCTATGGACATAGGTGCTCTGCTTCTGGGTTGAATTCCAGTGGGAGTAAAATGATGTGTTTGGCCTGGTGGTGGGCACAGTGGTGGCGGATAGTAGTATTGGCCATTAGGCCATGGAGCACGGGGGGGAGATATGAGGTTCGAGATGGTGGTCCCCTTTCGACTGCCATCTGTTCGAAATTTCTACCAATGACTCCATATTTTTCTAAGAGATCATGGAAGTTATATGCTTCTGTTCCTTGGAGGCGGTGCTGTTGGTAAATACAGAAATCCACCGCCTTCTTTAGAAGATTTTGAGCGTGGTGAGATTGGACCACGCTTTCCTTTACCAAGATCTCATATTCTTGTAGAAAGATATTGATGGGTTTGGCATTTTGTCGTAGTACCTCTAGCTTTTTGAGGGATTTATGGGCTAAAACATCTATCTGGAAATAGTCTTTGATGTTTTGTTGTAAAGTGGCCCAATCCCACCAAGTGAAGTTGCCTTGCTTTCCCAATAATTTTCCATCGTGGTCAATGACTTCTACTTCTTCTCTATCTAGGAGGAGTTCCATGGTGATTTGGGCATAGCCAGTGGCTTTTCCTTCTAGGTGAGAGAGAACGGCTATTCCGTGTAACTTGTCAGATTTCCATTTTTGCTTCCCTACCCAAAACCGTAACTTGACCCACCACAGTCTAAACTTGGTGCGATCACCATCCCACATCCCTTGCCCCTGTATTTTCTTTGTCACATTGTTCTTGTCCTTGTCAACATTTAGTTCTGCCATCCTTTCAACTAGTTCATCCATATCAATGTTTGCCATCATTCCTTACTGATTGGTATCTTCCAACCAAGCTCTGGGGATACAACAGACGAACAGGCATAAGTAAATCTTCTTCAACCGAAGGTAATATCTGCATCTCCTAAACGACACATAACAGGTTCTCTGGGGGCTGCAGCAACCAGGAACAAAACTACACATAAACTAGTAAGACTGATTCAATGGATGCTCTACCTCCATGATTACTCATGGGACTAACGAAGCAATATAGACTCAGCCTCAGAACTATGGCAGGTTCTGAGTCATCCTTTGTAAACAGGCACGACCTCTGCATGGGTATCACCTCAATAGAGGGACTGAGAAGGTGTATACTACAAGACTAAAGCTTGGGTTCAATCCCACGTCCTAAAAGTGTGGACGTAAAGAAGAAGGGAAAACTGGTAAACACCAGTGGGTTCTCTTTTGCCCTAGAGTTCAGGCAGTGCATGACAGTCTAATCCAAGTGTTGTGAACTAAGTTTGAATGCAAACGCTGGCCAGATGTCTGTTTCAGATGCACCAATCTGGCAATAAAAGAGAAGGAGGACCGTTGATGAGAATAGAGGAGAGAGTCATGCCTTAATTTGTAATGAACAAGTGGATTAGACTGGGGATTCCAGTTGTCAAGTGTCTAGCTTATATACTGTACATGGATGTGCACAGACCATGCTTCTTGTGAGAGAAGCTGGTAATAAAGATGACTAACATGAGAAAAGAACAATAATGATGGGAAATAAAGAAGCAACATGTGAGAAAAGAGTGGAAATTAAAGTTACATGTTGATGATGTCATGGATTATGTGTATGTCCCCATGGTCACGTGCATGCATTGAAGAATTTGAAGAATAAATGATGTACAATGATAAGTGTAATAAAAGTTTGAAAATGTTGTACAGGTATATTATAACAAAGATGAGCCCTTGGTCATGTGATTTGGTTGCCATGACACTGAGATATAACCATATTAAAATGACATGTCATTGGGACACTTTTTTGAGCAACATATCTATTCCACAATTTTAGTATTTTGTATGTCCTCCCTTTGCTTTTATCACTGCCTCTAGTCTTCTAGGTATGCTTTCTATTAATCTTTGACACTCCTCATCCTCTATCTTGCCCCATTCCACTTTAATCCTCTCCTAAAGCTCCCAAATCCTCTTGGTGGTATTGCATAGCTGTTGTTTTGGAGGATATTTTCCTATCAGAAAAGCCAGATTCAGAGAGAAAAAGGATATTGGCTCTAATAGAAGCAGAAATGGATTTCATGATGAAGTAGGGTTATCTGGGTGGTATCCCTGCCCTTTATATTGCTCAGGATTATGTAAGTTACATAATGAGATAGGGTTGAAGCACAGCATCCATCAGAACCTTATGTTATGTACTAAAGAATGGCTGATAACATTAGGGTCAAATAAGTGTCCCAATGGTGGCATTTTAATATGGTTATATCTCAGTGCCATGGCAATCAAATCACATAACCATGGGCTCATCTTTAGGGCAAGGGTTAGGGCTATTGATGACCCTGCAAGAATTAGAGCTAATACCTTTTGGGTCTCTTGCAAATGTCAAATCTTTCCAAAATAGCCAAACATTGGGACACTTTTTTGAGCCACTATACATATGTATACTGTAAACTCCATTCCATTTCCATAACACCTCAGTTGTTCTTGCCTGACTTAGGCAACAGCTGAGGTGAGCTCCTTACTATAGACTACCTACTCCAAGACTGATATACTATAGTTCCAGTATACACAGGTAAATATTAAGTTGTTCTTGCCCGACTTAGTGTTGCGAACAAGATTTGAAAAGCAACACTGGCTGGATGCTTATTTCAGATGCACCAATCTGATGACAAAAGACAAGGAGGACTGTTAATGAGAAGAAGAGGGAAGAGTCACGCCTTAATTTATATAGAACAAGCGGATTAGACTGGGGTTCCAGTCATTAAGTGTCTACCTTATATACTGTACATGTGTGTGCATGGACCATGCTTCTTGTGAGAGAAGAGTGGAAATTAAAGTCACGTGTTGATGATGTCATGGATCTGAGATCTGGTCACGTGCATGCATCAAAGAAATGAAAGGTAAAATGGTGTACAAGGTAAATGGTATTAAAAGTTTGAAAATGTTGTATATCATAACACTACCCCCTATTGATGACTTGAATTCCAGACAAGTCGCTTTAAAGTTCATCTCAGTGAAGTTTTCGTATGTGGAAAATAAAGATTGAAAATCGGCTATAGAAAGTCCACGGGGTTTGCAAGGAGCGGAGGGATTTTTGATGTGGAATTCGGCTACTGCTTTTGGAGCTGTGTGAATGATGTCAGCCGATTCCCATGTTGAATCTGTTTCATTATATCCTTTCCAATGGACTAAATATTGCAATCCCTGGCCTTTGAAGCGTGATGTGGCAATGTGATCTATTTTGAACTGCTCTTTGCCTTCTTCATCTATCTCTATTGCATCTGGTCGTAATATGGGTTGTCCAGATATGGTTTGGTGATATGGTTTTACTTCAGATATATTGACGGTGGGGTGAACTTTAACATGTTTTGGCAGTTTTAATTTGACCGCATTTGGAAGAACCTCTAAGATTTCATAAGGTCCAATCCATTTTTGGATGAGCTTCTTGGCCGTGTAAGGAAGCTTGAGTTTGTCCATGGATAGCCAGACCTGCTGACCCTTCTCGTACTCCAGGGCTTCGGACCTTCTTTTGTCTGCTGAATGCCTCATTCTCTCTCTAGTATTTTTCAAAGCTTTTTCCACTTCTTTGTGGGAATGACTCATTTCTCCTACGAATTCACCTACTAAGGTCTTGGCATTTCCTTCGAATCCCATGCGTGGGGCATAATTATGTGTTACTGTGAAGGGCATGGTGCCAGTGGTGGTCGTGAGAGAGTTATTGTGGTGGAATTGAGCCATTTTGATCCAGTTTGCCCAATCTCCTTGCTGTTTAGCTACATAAGCTTGGAGATATTGTTCCAGCTCCCAATTTATCCTTTTGGTTTGTCCATCGGTTTGTGGATGATAGGCAGTGGAGATCTTTTGGAAAATCCCAAGAAGCTTGCAAAGCTGTGTGATAAAGTCTGATATGAACTAGGGGCCTCTATCTGATACTATTGTAGAGGGTAGTCCATGTATACACCAAACATTGTCTCTAAATATCATAGCTAAGTCTTTGGAGGAAATTGTATCATAGCAGGGAATAAAAATAAGTTCTTTAGAGAAGCGATCTACTACTACGCAAAAAGCCATAAAAGAAAGTGATGGTGGTAAACCGGTTATGAAATCCACTAATAGATCTTCCCATGGGTGTTTAGGTGCAGGTAAGGGAATGAGTTTTCCTGCCAGTGCTGTTGACTTTCCCTTCGTGAGGGCACATGCTTGGTGTCATATACCGTACTTTCAAATACAACTCCGTCCTCCAGGCACTTCTTCCAACCCTCCCTGCTCGTTGTCCGGCACGTTCTCGCCCAGGACTCAACTCCACACCTCTGGACTTCGACCCCAGTACATAGCTACTATATCCGTATTAGTCCCACTCTGTAGATACCTCCGTTCCTGTGCTCACGTAGTAGCACAGCTCTGGCTTCTTTCCTCCTGGACACTACTCACCTCTGTAAAAATCCTGTGTACCTCCGACTTACTTAAGCTCGTAGATACTCTGTACTTGAACTCAGCTCAAATATCAAACTTGACACCTGACACCTCCCTCCGAGTCTACCTCCAGTTCCCTCCGCGTCCTTCCGAAATACCGAGACAACCGATACTCAGCAAGGGTGCACCACATATGGTGAAGCCAACGTCTCAATACCTCTGAAACTCCAGAACATCGGAGTTACCTCCAGGAGTTCAGAACAGTCTTAACACTTGGCAGCTATCTATGTAGTTTTTTACATCTTTTGTGACACCAGGCCATGAAAAATATCGGGTGAGAAGGTGTATGGTGCATCCTTGTCCTGAGTCTCCACCAATAGGGGAATCATGGCAAATATTTAGGCATTGTATATGTAATGAAGGAGGAACGAAAACTTTGTTTTTGGTATTTTTGAAAATGTTGTTATCATAATCGAAAGAAAAATCATGAATAGAGTCAACACCCAAGGTGATAGACTTGGTTTGTAATATATCAAAAAATGAGGATTCCAGAGAAACATTGTTCAAAAATAGAGATGGTGGTAAAACCGTGATGTTCGTATTATGGTCTTGAATGGCATCACCATGATCCGGATGCCTAGATAGGGCGTTGGCTCTGCCATTCGATGAACCCAGTTTGTAAATGAATAAGTAATTAAACACCTGTAGTAAAGCGTGTCAACAAGCTTGTCTACCAGATAGAGTTTGTGGCTTTTTCCAGTATTCAAGATTTTTATGATCCATCCAGATCTCAAAACCTTCTCTACTGATTAGGTAATGCCTCCACTCTTCCCAAGATCGAATAACAGCCAAGAGTTCTTTATCATAAATAGGGTAATTGCGTTCAGCGCTATTAAAAGAATGAGAAATAAAGGTGCAAGGTTGCCAAAGTTCATCTTCGCATTTTACAGAAAGAACTGCCCCTGTAGCGATATCCAAGGCATCCGTTTCTACTCTCATCTCCTTGTTTCTATCTGGGTAAGCGAGAAGCGGAGTTTCACAGAACTTGTTCTTTAACATTTCGAAGGCTTCCTTTTGCCGAGGACTCCATGTGAATGGTGTATCCTTTTTGGTCAGATCGTTAAGTAGTCTAGCAATCTTGGCAAAACCTTCTGTGAAGCATGAATACTAATTACAGTGTCTGAGGAAGCCTTGCAGCTGTTTGAGGCACATAGGGGTTGGCCAATCCAACACTCCTGACACCTTCTTTTCCTGCATCTCAACCCCCTCTTTAGATACCACCATGCCTAGAAAGTCCACTTTGTCCTTGGAGAATGCACATTTCTCTGGTTTAATGTACAAATCATTGTCTCGTAATCTAGATAATCCTTCTTTTACAATGTCCTCATGTCTGTTTTGGTTTTTCCTTTTGTAAATATCATATAGTTGTCGAAGTAGATTACTAATAGAGCATATTGGTCATTAAAGATATCGTTCATCATTTGTTGGAATGTGGGCGGTGAATTAGTCATTCCAAAATACATAACTGTTGGTTCATATGCCCCAATTGGCATTATAAAGGCTCCTTTCCACTCATCGCCTTCTTTGATGCATACATTGTTGTATCCCTTTTGCAGATCAAGTGTGGTAAACATGTCAGCATCTTTCAACCGATCAATGAGAGTGGAAATGAGGGGGAGCAGGTATGCATTTTTGATGGTACCTTCATTTAAATAACGGTAGTCCATGACGAGTCTCTTTTTTCCATCTTTTTTAGGAATAAAAAATACTGGTGCTGTTTGAGGGGACTTAGAAGGTCTAATGTATCCTTTTTTGAGTTCTTTGTCAATGAAGGTACGAACTTCCTCCATTTTGACATCTGAAAGAGGAATGACTCTACCCTTTTTTGGTACAAAATTGGGTTTGAGATCTATCACATGATCCCAGGGCTTTCGCTCGGGCATACATTCAGATTCCTTTTCGGAGAAGACGTCTAAGAACTTGTGGTAGGTTTCGGGGACCTTCTCTTTCAGTTCTTCCTCAATGACACAAATATTTGGTTGTATAGTTGAAGGGGGGATGATCTCAGGTCCTAGTTCCATGATTTTACAATATGAAGTGCAGCGTGGAAAGGAAATATTTTTGTTCACCCAATCAACATCTGGATTGTGCCAGTATAGCCAATCATATCCAATGATTAGTCGATGGGATCCCAATTGAGAAACATAAGCATTGATGACTTCCGAATGTCCTTGTATGGTAATAATAAGAGTGACCATATGAGTTACTTGTCCTATGTATTGCTCCGTTAGAGCTGTCAGCATTTTTCACTTCTAATGGTGGTCTACTTTTGAGGTAGGGATACCGTGTCATAATACATATTGTTCATCAATGAAGGTATGGGAAGCACTGGAATCTAAAAGTGCCTAAACATACTGATTATGCCATTTGTTACAATCACAATTTAACCCCTATTTTTTCATCTTATCTTATCTAAAGTCACGTGACTTCTCTTTCAGATTTCACTTCCATATCACATGACATTACATCATACATAGGTCTAGAACCTAAACACATGTTTAACTCATGTTTTTAATCTCCGTGACCTAGAATGTTCTAGTGTTGCTCATTTAATTACCGTATCTTCTAGAACATTCTCTTATCATACACGAAGCATGACATCATAGATATGCACGGACCAGTATCATAATATGTACAAACACCTGTAGTAGTATAAATACTCGAATGACAACACCCCAAGAACTTCAGTCAAGTTCTTGTTGGGATTCCCTCAACTATTCTTTACTCTATAAGCAAGTTTCTCATGTGAGGTGATCCAAGTCTTTATTAGATTTGAGGTCATCAACATTAGAACTTGACTGTCCAACTTCCGTCACTTCACACTACATCTTTACCACTGTTTACATATGCGGCCCCTGGCGTTAAAGGGAACTGCCGGACTCGAGGCATAACAAGCACTTTCTACCACTTGATTTTCTTCGTCCATTTGGACAACCAATTTCGTTTTACGTAGTCCGTCCCTATACTGGGAAAGAAGGTGCTTAGCTATCTAGGGCGGCACAGCAGTGACCTTGAGTGGTCTCAATTGGTTTAAACACCACTGCAAAAACTCCTTTCATTTCTTTTGTGATTTATTGCAAGTCCCTGTGAGGCTCATTTATTTTTATGTTTACCTACACTTTATCTTGTGGTGCAAGAGCGTTCTGTGCCCACCCAAGTAAAGTTACATTACCTTTTTCTACAGAGAAGTCAGGAAGGCTATTGGCCTGGTTCTCACCATCAGCTGGATTGAGTTTGTCCTCGCCTTTGGATTCTTTTCTTTTTGAATGTTTTCCACATGCTTCCCTCGAGATGGGATTTTCCCAGATCACAAGGATCTTTCCTTTCAAGTAAAAAAGGAAGATACACCTCTCGAACTCCCACAGTTCGAATATGATCCCAACAATGCTTATGACATAAAAGTCGAACCCGAGGAGTTTACAGAAACATTCCTCAAATTCCTACGAGTGGGTTTCACAGATGGTGAACAACCCTACACCCATACGAAGCGGAGGCTATCTATGAGCTTCCAAAACAAGTTATCATTGATCCATACACCTGGGAAGAAGTAGCCCAACCTGTGGGATCCAAGAGGAAACAAGTTGGACTTCTCAATTCCGAGCCAACAAGGAAGTCCCTACACCTCGCCACACGCACCACCACCACCACCACTACCAACAATGGATCCAAGAGATCAAATGATCACCAACATGCAGGCACAATTGGCCACAATGGCCCAACAAATCGCAGTGTTCGCCACAGCAAGCGCACCCAAAGCTGATGTAAAAGTCAGCAAAAAGGTCGAAATGGTCCCGGACCCTGGCTGGTTCGATGGATCATACAAATTTTACGAGATATGGTGGATAAGGATGGCTATGTACTTTGGAGCCAATCAAGAAAGTTTTGATGATGACGAAAAGAGAACAATTGCGGTCTTATCAAGGATCAGATCAAAAGATGGGAAAGACAACAATGGGGCTAGTAAATGGGCCCGCAATCAATTAAAGAGATACCTCGAAGGGTCTGAACACGGGTGGCCCATGAGGTCACAATTACAAAAAATTATGGATGAAAGGTTTAAGCCGGGCAACGCCAAAAACACGGCAATGGACAATCTGTCCAAACTTTACCAAGGTCCAAAAGAAAGGACAAAGGTGTACCTCACACGATGGTATGCCGAATACATCAATGCCGAATCAGGAGATCACATGGGGGTCTTCTTTCTGGAGAAAAGCGTCTGAAGGGACATAATTCAACAAATTTATCTGGAAGGAAAATGCCAGACAAAAGTCGAAGACTACATGGCTGAGATCAAACAGGTCAGCAACCTAAAAGAGGCTTTCGCCTCAAGAATGTCACAGACACGCATGTGGACACAAGAGTCCAATGCACAAGCAAGTTCTTCGGGAAAAAAAAAGTTCAGCGGCAGAGGAGAGCCAATGGGCATCGATGCGGTGCGCACCGGCAAGGGGCAGTGTTTTAACTGCCAAGGCCCTCATCTTGTTTGGGACTGCACTAAACCCCGAAAAGAATGTTCAGAATGCCACTTCCTTGGGGGAGGGCATCACAAGGGTTGCTCACGAATGGGCAACACAGGAAAGAATAGACGCACATGATCGTGCGAATCAGAGGATGCTCAAAAGGCATCAAATGAAAAAGGAAAGGAGGATGGCAGAATGAAGACCATTGCTGCCATGGACTTTGAACCTGCGAAAGTGTATTTTGCGGACTTACTAGCAAATGAATCCAGAAAAGAGTAAACCATGTGAACAAACCGGGTGTTTGCACGGGTACGGACAAAAGAAAAATAGATAAAATACAAAAAAATAGTTTTTCTGTACTCTCCGATTATGTAGAATATGGTGAAGAAGAAGAAGAGTTCTTCAACACCCAAAATAGGACATTAGATACGTATGATTCATTTTCTCAAACCCAGACCGGGTCTCCAATTATGGAGCTTGCTGCAGGGGAATGCAGGCTTAATTCGGTCAAGAAAAATTAAAAAAAATTAGACAATGATTTGGTAGATACAAGTATTTATGAAACCCCGGAAAGGATCTGCTTACATACAGTCACCCAACGAAAGGAGATCAACTTGGACGTCAAAGTAGCTTCAGCTACAACCAAGTATAACATGAAAGAGACAAAGGCACTACTAGATAGCAGTGCCAACGGAATATTCGTCGATGCCACATGGGCAAAGACAAACAAAATCATGCTTACAAAGCTAGAATGACCCATACCCATCTTCAACGTGGATGGAACCAAGAATTTGGCAGGAAACATCACCCACACTGCCGAAATAATCATCGATTACCAAGGACACTGTGAAAAACTAGTAGCGGAAGTCACCGACTTAGGAAAGAATCTGATAATCTTGGGATACACATGGCTTTCAAAGCATAACCCAGAGATAGACTGGCAAAAAGGATCAGTCACTCTAACACGTTGCCCACACATGTGTTATATGTTATCCGACAGACTAGTATTCATCAGAACCTTAGAAGAAAAGGAAATGAACGATATGCCATACATATACAAATGATTATGAAAAGCAATGTCTGAGCGGCAGCAGAGTGCCCCGGTTGCAGAAAAGACTGTAGAAGGAATGGTACCAAAAGAGTTCCACAAATTCCTTGACATATTTTCAAAAAAACACTCAGAATGTATGCCAGAATGAAAACTGTGGGACCATGCCATAGAGATGAAGGAAGGATTCAAACCCCGAAAGGGTAAACTTTATCCTATGTCCATGGAAGAACAAAAGGAGGTATCAGACTTCATCGACGAACAATTACGAAAGGGATATATTAGACCATCAAAATCCCCTCAAACGTTGCCAGTCTTCTTTATTCCTAAAAAGGATGGAAAAAAGAGAATGGTACAGGATTACCGTTATCTCAACGAATGGACCATCAAAAATAATTACCCCTCCCCTTAATCTCCCAATTGGTTGATCGATTAAAAGGGTCGAAGCTATTTACGAAAATGGACTTATGGTGGGGGTACAATAATGTATGCATTAAAGAAGGAGATGAATGGAAAGGGGCTTTCGTATGTCACAGAGGAAGCTTCGAACTGTTAGTTATGTACTTCGGACAAACACACTCCCCCGCCACTTTCCAAGCCATGATGAATGACATCTTTGCCGATATGCAGGCAGTTGTTATTATCTATATTGACAATATCCTGGTATTCACCAAAAACGATAATCAAGAGGAACACGACCAAATAGTACTCAAGGTACTACGTCGATTAAGAAAACATGATTTATTCATCAAACCTGAAAAGTGCATGTTCCAAACAAAGAAAATCGATTTCCTTGGAATGATCGTATCTGAACAAGGAATTGAAATGGAACCATCGAAAGTTTCGGCTATCAAAGAATGGCCAACTCCCACGAATGTAAAAGGAGTAAGAAGCTTTCTAGGTTTGGCGAACTTTTATCATCAATTCATCAAGGACTTCTCCATTATGGCCAGACCATTAAACAACCCTACAAAAAAGGACCACGCTTGGCGATGGTCAGAAAAGGAACAAAATGTGTTTGACACGTTGAAAGAAGCTTTTATGTCAGCTCCCATTTTAGCCTATCCAGAGGACCATGCACAATATCGCCTGGAATGTGATGCCTCAGATTTCGCCACAGGAGCTGTATTATCTATGGAGAAAGAAGGAAAATGGCATCCGGTGGCATTTTCATCACACTCAATGACCCCGGAACAAAGAAACTACCTGATTGTGGCCAAAGAAATACTGGCCATAATACACAGATTAGAACAATGGCATCATCACCTAGAAGGTGCTGACAAAACATTTGAAATTTGGATGGATCACGCAAACCTCCAATACTTCATGAAATCACAAGATTTGAACTGCCAACAAGCGAGATGGGCACAATACCTCTCACAGTTCAACTACGAACTTATCAAGAAACCATGCACATCAATGGGAAAAGCTGATGCTCTCTCTAGATGAGAAGACCACGCTGTAGGGATCAAAGATGACAACAAAGGAGTAACCATGATCCCCATGGAGTGTATTAGGTGAACCAATGAGGTTTCATTTGTACATGGAGAAGAAGAGAAGATCTTAGAACGTGTCAGGAACACGCAGTCTAAATTAAAAGAATCAACAATGGTGGGATGGGAAAGAGAAGAAGACGGTCTTTGTAAGACAAATGGAAAAATCTACATGCCTGAGGAGCAAGATCTCCATCAGGATATTATCCAACTATATTATGATTCCACGCTGGCAGGACATGGTGGCGCAGAGAAGACTTTAGAGTTAATCTCACACTACTACACCTGGGAGGGCTCTCGTGCCCAAATCAAGGACTATTGTTCCCGTTGTGAAAGATGCACTCGGATGAAGCCGACAAACATTCCACCAGCTGGAAAACTAAAGTCTAATCCAATTCCAGAAGGACCCTGGCAGGACATTTCCGCGGACTTTATCACGGACTTACCCGACTCGAGTGGCTATGATAGCATCCTCATTGTGGTAGATAGATTTTCTAAAGAAGCTTGCTTCATTCCCACGACCAAAATGATAACGGCGTTGGGAACCGCTAAATTATATCAGGATCACGTATGGAAGGTTCACGGCCTCCCCCGATCAATCATCTCGGACCGAGGACCACAATTCTTGGCACAACTTATGAAGGATCTCGGCAAAATGCTAAAGATCGAACTCCATATGTCCACAGCCTTGCATCCACAAACAGATGGCCAAACAGAGTGAGTCAATTGAGATCTACAACAGTTTTTATGGTTGTTTACAGCCGAGAAACAAAATGAATGGTCCGAATGGTTAGTGCTGGCGCAGTTTTCATATAACAATAAGGTTCACTCCATGACCAAGAAGTCACCCTTCGAAGTCACACGCTCATACATACCACGCATGGGAATAGAACCATTATTTAACATAAAGGCACCGTCTGCAATGGAATTTGCCAAAGATTTTACAAAAACTCTCACGGACGTTAAAGAAAACATGGAAAACGCCCAAAGCCATATGAAGGCTCAAGTGGACAAAAAGAGAAGCGAAGCACCTATTTATAAAGAAGGCGACCAAGTTTGGCTATCAACAGAGAACCTTAACTTGCAAGAAACTTGCCAATCACGAAAACTCACAGAATAGTGGCTGGGCGACTATAAAGTATTAGAGATGGTGGGAACGAACGCTGTAAAGCTTAAACTCCCACGCCACATGAAAATACATCAAGTGGTTAACATCTCACACGTTAAACCTTATAAAGAACACCTCCCGGGCCAAGTTACATACAAACCCAGACCGGTACTAGTTACCGATGAAGGACACGAGGAGTTCAAAGTAGATTATATTGTTGCTTCCCGATTAAAGGGTCGCAAATTAGAATTTTTGGTACACTGGAAAGGCAAAGAAGAAGAGGGTCGAACATGGGAAATTGAAGGACATCTCGCTAATGTGAAGGAGGCAGTACGAGAGTTCTATGTCAACAACCCGGCGGCACCCCATCATTTACGAATGACACAAACGGACTTCGCAACTGT
>JBBPRX010000379.1:0-16048 GCA_038093195.1 Boletus fagicola
CGGATCGGTCTGACAGGGGATGATTTACGGGGTCTACCTCGTTTGCGTTTAGGAATCTCCTCCGCCATAGGATGTTTGCGAGGACGACCCCGCTTCCTCTTAGGAGCCATCAAGAGCTCCTTTGCTTTGTCCGACATCTCCACAACTGGTCCTTGTTCAGTCTTCCGTCTCTTCGCTGGTCGCTCTTCGCCATCAGCGGCGTGCTTAGGCTCCAAAGCCGGCACGTTCTTTTGTGCAGGACGTCTAGAAGACGATTCTCCATCATCTCGAGGAATAGAAGCAACGACCTGACTCGCTAAACGAGCAGGCCACGGCTGGGAATAAATAGCAAAATGGCGCATGCATCTGACGCAAAGATGAAACGCCACAACGTGAGACAGTCTGTTTTCTAAATGAATGGAAAGCTCGACATACCGAGGACATTCTTGTGGCTCCTTGCGTTTCTTGCCTCGCCGGGGCGTCGTGTCTATGTTAAGACCCCAAACTATTTGATTGTCGACGGAAATCATTGGCAGAACGTTGTGGCATGTTACGCAAGTAGGTAACGGTTGTCCGTCTGGCCCCATAGGCGCAATCAGG
Organism: Boletus fagicola; assembly: GCA_038093195.1. Classification (NCBI taxonomy): domain Eukaryota; kingdom Fungi; phylum Basidiomycota; class Agaricomycetes; order Boletales; family Boletaceae; genus Boletus; species Boletus fagicola. Next base: position 580 of record JBBPRX010000379.1, read on the forward strand.
TTGGCAATACTCAAAGACTCGTTCCTATCCACATGCAATGAGGGACGCGTGCGCAGAATTCGTGCTTCAGGTTCTTCCTTGATTGGGATCCTGTCCTTTTCCTTACTATTATTAGGAGTGGATAGCCGACTTGCACTTCGTCTTGTGTATCGAGAAGGCAGTTGTGCAGGGTCAGATGGCGCAGGCGTGAGCGATTTCGTGGAAACCTCGGGGGTAGCAGTCGCAGATCCTTTCTGCCGCAGCCGCGTAGACCTCGGCTTGGCCCTCAGTCCATCGGTCAACTCAGAACTGCGGCTGATGGGGGGGACAGAGCTGTTGAAACAAAAGGGTCAGAATATGGACCACCGATACATTTCTGACAAACCTTGAGGCTGACGTTCGCGATGCTGATCGAAGGACGGAAGAAGAAAAGTCGCCTCCTAACTCCAAGTCAAGCTCGGCAACGTCCGAAGCATTTGCGAGCGGCTTGTTTCCTTCTTTCTCTTCATCGTCACTTTCGTCTGAATCATCATCTTGTTCCTGGATAATAGCATATACTCCGCGGCGAGTTCTGCGCTCATTCACGTTGCCTACCGCAGTTGGCACAGGCTCAGAATCGCTTAGATCATCATCCGATGCTCCGGCGTCCGATTCACAGCCGGAGGCCTCGCTTTCAGGCCCATATCCTCCTCGGCCATTTTTCTCGCACGTTTCACAAAGGCAGTATCGGTTCTTGCTGCCGACTAAACGACTAATCAGGGGTATGACGCAGAAGAACATCACTTGGACTGACAGTAACCATCACCGTAATGTGCTGTTATCTCTTCGCCAACGGCGATAGGCTGGAGAACACGGAAAGTGATGTATTTGCCTTCCCGAAACAACTCGCAGTTATTCTCGCAATCGTGCTGCAGAAAAACGTGGAATGAGCACACACTGTCAGAGACCATCGTGACTTACGTTCACAAATCGAGCGGGACCCAAAAATAGATGGTTCTTCTTCATCTGGCGGGAATGGATCACGCTGAAGTCCCTCCTGATGTCAAGATTTCTCAGGTCTGTCCGCTTAAGCTCCTTGTCCTCTTCTTTGGATAAATGTGCCATTGAGCCCTTCAGTTCCGCGATAACCATCCCAGGAGACAGGGGACGGGTGGCAAGGATACACAATTCGGACTTGCCGGTCTTGTGGGAGTATCGTGACGTGTGCGCTATCTCAATACAACCTCCAGGATGGTATAGTTCGAAATATCGCGACGCATGTCTGTGGCGAACCGAACTTCAGGCGTCGTTAACGAAATAGTAGGGTCGTACACACGTGGCGAACGCATTAATCTGCTTTTGTGTATATGGCTTGAGGTAGTAACGAACGGACTGAAGACTAGAAAAATCCCAAGTTAAGAGATAATGTTCTCGGAACATGGGAATACGGAAACACCAACGCGAGGAGTTCGTCCACTGCTTGACGCACAGCGTTTTGGGGAGCACCCTTGCTTTCGACCAGCTAAGGAGGCAAAAAAGAAGATGAAAAAAATGAAAAAAATTTGGATACATGCGTTGTGAGATGAACAAGATAGCGTGACTGAAGGTGAAGGTGCGACTCACGCATCTAACAACTGCCATGAGATCGCTCGCAGGAACCTTTGGGAGCCTCCGGGAAGGATCCATCTTGTGTACACAGAGAGGGACATTTCCGGTACCGAGCTTCTCGACGAGAAGGTGACTGAGAAAGTCGTCGTCCCTGGAGAGGTCACGCATGTTCATGATTTTAGTGGGCCGCCATGTCAAAGGGGCCCCTCGCAGAGAGTGGGAGCCTGCCGTCGACGCCGAGGGCATCGAGCGCGAGGACGAGGACGACGGGCGCGCGTTGAGGGAGGATGAGGGGAGAGGTGAAAAGATGACGCGAAGAGGCAGAGCAAGAGGGAAGGAACGGTCTGCTCGGTCTGGCACTGGTCCGGTTACGGCATTCGAATGGTTCACCCGATTATATAATCATACTCTTGTGAGGGACAAGGTTTGATAGCACAGCAAGAGATAAAGAACAACATAGGTCGTCATAGACTAAGCAGTACTGGTTCCACATATTTTTTGGCTCAATGTCCCCACCGGACAGCTGCTCAGCTATCACGACCGAACAACTCCACAACGACCAAGGAGCAAAAATTATCACCATCAGATCCTATGCGTTGTGTGCGTGCTTCTGCTTGCCAGACCGCAGCTTCCTGATATAAAACTGATCCATTGACGTCAGCACCGCAGTGACCAACCAAATACATCCAACCTACTTCGAGCTCTTTACCCTCAAGAATGTACCCGTCGGCGCGACCAGACTGCCCCGGTCTGCTCGCAATGGCCGCGTATAGGCGACCAGCAATGAATTGTTGCTCCAAGAGAGGGTCAATCTTAGCATCTGGAAACGGATCAGCATTCCGGCGTGAATTGGGATCATCCTGATGTGATATCACCTTTCTTCCGCTCCTCCAAGATGCGTTGCACGTGGTTAGATTTTTTGGCTGGTTCGTCGCCAGCAGCGGCAGATGCCTTGGCAGCACCCTTCTTGGTGATGGGCTGTGCGTACTGGATTCACCATGGACTTTCAGCGATGCATACAGACAAGCAATGCCACTACTCACGTGAGCCTCATACCACTGTCTGAATGGGGCAGCATCGATTTGGATGATAGCGCCCTTGACGAGAGTGTTGGTACGGACCAACTCGTTGTTGGAAGCATTGTACACCTGAGCACCACAGCCTAAGTAAGCATTCTCGGACGCGTATACTGAGATCTGGACTCACGACACCGATGAGACGGGTCTTCCTGGTGGTGTGCTCGGAGGCCCAGGCAAAGTTGCCAGATTCGAGACGGAGAGCGCGATACTTGAAGTTACCGCCACGAACGCGCACGGTGTGGACACGCTTTGGGCCAAGCCTGGTGTTGGCGGGTTGACGACCGAGCTCGAACTTTCTCTTCTTGCGGTAGTGGGCGCGCTGGGCACCCGTCGCGGAGCGTTTGTGCCGGGATGAACGTGAAATACCTTGCAGAGATCGTCAACGAGGATGCACTTGGAGGGGGACAGCACTTACCCATGTCGAGGAGTCTTGAAGATGGGAGTCGTGAAGCCGCCTACGAGGTTTTTGATGATACCCACTGAAATCAAGGTTTGAAAGGTTTAAACTCAGACGGCAGGTTCCGGTGATTGTGGCTGTGTCATTCCTTCACTGTCTGTTATCGGATTCACTGACTGTGCGCCCTTTGCAACATTCAGACAAGTCCATACGTAACCCTCACCATTCACGCATGTCCACCCACTCACTTAAATGGCGGTGGTCGCCTCCATTCTCGCTTCCCGTCGCTTCCCCCTCGTCTTCTATCTAGTCCATGATGTTGCTGCTCGACACTGCCCGCTTTCGCATATTTCGCAGGCGTAAGAACTCCAGGTCGACTCCTCTGTCCAAAGCAATGCGAAACGAGCTTAACCGCCTCATTCATACCTCAGATCCAATCGTGCGAAAGGTATGTCGCCCTCTTCATCTGCGCCTCGGTTTCGTGTACTCAATCCACTTCCCCTGTCGAACGACGCCACCGCCTCCTTACCGTGCTTCATTTCTCTCAGGCATTCGATGCAGAGATGCAGGCATTCTTCAAGCTTCACTCTCGTTACCTCTCCGAAAAGGGCAGCCGACGAGACCTGTGCGTGTCCCTTATTTTCGCTTGACGGCGGTATTCATGTCTGTGACCAGCGACTGGGAGAAGATTCAGACCCCTGACGCGGATCAGATTATTTCCTATGACCAGCTTCCAAAGACAATCGATCCTGGAGCATTATCCAAATTGGCGATACTCAAGTTTAATGGCGGCCTTGGAACATCCATGGGTACGTATATCGTCCCCCCCATTCTCGCATGCATTCGCGCAACGGAATCGAATAACTAAGATGTCAACAGGCATGTCCGGCGCGAAGAGTGCCCTTGAAGTCAAGGACGGAATGACGTTTCTTGACCTCACCGTAAAGCAAGTTCAACACCTCAACAAAACAGAGGGTGTCGACGTCCCCCTCCTCCTCATGACATCCTTCAATACCCACGAAGACACCCTGCGCATCGTCCAGAAATACGCCAACCAGCCGATCAAAATATCGACCTTCAGTCAGTCGAGATACCCGCGGATTTTCACCGACACCCTGCAGCCTTGCCCGCACCATGCCCGGGACGATAAGAAACATTGGTATCCTCCTGGTCACGGTGATTTGTACGACTCGCTCGTGCACAGCGGTATTTTGGACCGTCTGTTAGCAGATGGAAAAGAATACATGTTTGTGTCAAACTCTGATAATTTGGGTGCCGTGTAAGTAGTAGAGATCTGATGTGTGAGCAAGTTTCGAACGTCAACCGTTATTAGAGTGGATCAGAAGATTCTGCAGCATATGGCCAATACTAGTACAGACTTCCTGATGGAAGTCACCAACAAGACCAAAGCGGACGTAAAGGTAAGTCTCGTTATTTGCGCTCTCTGTTCTACCTATAACGTACTTTGTTTGATAGAGTGGCACTCTCATTCAGTACGATGACTCGATGCGCCTGCTCGAGGTTGCTCGGGTTCCTTCTGAGCACATGGACGACTTCAAGTCTGGTGAGAGATTTCTCGAGGATACTGTCAAGGAATATATGCCAATAACGTTTCTAGTGCGCAGGTTCAAGATCTTCAATACGAATAATCTGTGGGTAAATCTCAAAGGTTTGCTACCTCTGATTGCAATGATACCATGGATCATAATGCGTCCTCCAGCCCTCAAAAAGGTCATGACAGAGGGAGGCATGGATCTCGACATCATCGTCAACCCAAAGGTCACCGACGACGGCCAATCTGTCATTCAGGTACGATCCGCATATAACACCGCTCGGAAATTATCTCAAGCGCGTATGACAACCCAGCTAGAAACGGCTGCAGGCGCGGCAATAAAGCATTTCAAGAACGCTCGTGGAATCAACGTTCCCCGCTCTCGCTTCCTCCCCGTAAAGTCTTGTTCGGACCTGCTTCTGATTAAGAGCGATATCTATTCGCTCAAGGACGGCCAACTTATCATGAACGACGGCAGGATGTTTAGCAGCGTTCCTGTGATCAAACTTGGGGATCGTTTCAAAAGGGTAATTACTTCATATTTATCGAGGCTAGAACAATGAACACTCAGGATGCGACACTAGATCCAAGACTTTGAGGCGCGTTTCAAGAAGATACCGACGATTATCGACTTGGATCATCTTACGGTCACTGGCGACGTACACTTTGGCCGAGGAGTGACATTGCGGGGCACTGTCATTAGTGCGTGAACTCCTTGTTCTGTAAATGCCAATACGTGGAAGCTGACTCTTGACGGTGTGCATAGTCGTGGCGAACGAAGGCCAGAGGATCGATATACCCGATGGGTGTGTGTTGGAAAATCGTACGATCCTTCTCTCTTTCTAAAACACAAGGTTGACTTTGGGATTGTCAGGGCTGGTCTCCGGGAACCTCAATATGATTGTATGTCCTGATCGATCACCACATTCTGTATCGCTGATGATTTGTCCGCTTTTTAGGATCTATGATATGATTAGTATGACTTTGGTGACGACGGCGAGGGACACGCAGCATGGACTAGTTTGCCAATTTCAGATTCTATGTAGCAGCATGTATGGACATTTGGACCTTGTAGATGAGCAATATAGACCTCCGAGACCAAACAAGACCAAACACCGTCCTCGTCCGAACACTCATCATGGCAGGTGCAGGTCATCGTACGCCGTCCACCACAACTCTGTCGCCGTTTCAGCACACTGACGCCGTTTCATGTCCACGCCAACAACAGCCTCAGGGTTTAATCCCCACCTACCAGGTGCCAAATACCAATTCCTCTCCAAAGCCCTTGGTGCGACCATGTGGTTCTTTATTTTCTACCGCGCTCGGTGAGTTGACTTTGTCCGTTTCTTGCATGCGCTGACGCGCCATTGATTCTTGCCTCTCCTTTATGGTGTGGTATAGTGAGGATGGTCCGAAACTATTGGTACGCCATCTTGTCATGGAGCTCATACACACTTTAATGCGCCGGGTTCTCTAGGGGTTGCGGCATCCATGGGAAGGTCATGGACACGGACACCACGATGGGCATGCAGAACATCACCATTAAGGCTGCGTATAGAATGTACTGCGCCAGCGCTGCCTTTTGCAATTTTATACAATCACAATCGAGAGTCAACGTCAAACGCGGGTGACTCGTGTATGCTCTCAGGACGAGGAACGGTTGATCGGTCATGAAAGCCAGGCTGCTTTCTTGCGAGGCGGGACGGCGCGGCGATACGCCATGTGCGACACCCTTTTGTGAAAAATGCGCATTTGTCAACCAGCGCGCAGGCAACGTGGTCCTGCTTTCCTTGGGTTTATCGTACGTGGGCGTTGATGTTGAAGGCTGATTTGCATGAACATGACAGCGTTCTCGCTGTGTTCAGTGGTTACGGGTACCCCCAGAGTGGTCCGTTCTCGTTCTTGCGCTGGTCCGCGATTGTCGTGCTGTCTACTCTTTCCAATGAGGAAAGAGGCCGTGGTCGAGGCCATTCTCAGACACATCAGCTCGTCTATCCAAATTATCCTCACGCACCAAACCTTCGAAAATGTGTGGATTGGGCATGAGGGGCGGGTGCTTCCATGGTATTATGGACATGCCCCACTGTCACGTCCCTGAGTGACTTTCACCGGCAGTCTTTATAGCCAGGACACGGTATCAGTTGCAAATGGTGGAGTACTGGTTTCATAAAACAGAGTTGATCGGGTGCTTGGTATATACGCTTGCCTGCACTGGACAAACTTGTTTCGATACCCTGTTCTACCGTTTACACCACTGGCCCGGGGATTCGAAGGCATCTGAGTCGTCTTCCATGTATACATGTCGTCCGCACCGTGCAGCGGAAACATTTAGCTTGTTCACGGGTTGGTATGAGTGTGGTTGGCTGGCCGAGAGCCTGAGACGGTGTACGTGCTAATGCATGCGTGTGTGTGGTGTCAATGAATCAGCGCTCAGCTAGCGCCTTCATTGAAGTCTAGACCAGAAGCGGGTCGATTCAATGGAAAGGTCGAGCGGAAGCTTCTATCAGATTGATCCATTATTGCGCCGCCAGTCTCGAATGATCGATTGATCGTTGTAAATAGTTACGCCTTCCAAGAACGCCTGCCCCTCTGAATCAGGCTACTATCGATCGAGTAGGCAACTACTAAACGGTCAGGGCGAGCAGCCACTAGCACTGCCCGAGAAGACGAAGAAAAATCTTAGAAAATGCATGTCAATAGAATTTTTTCCACGAGCGCCAAAACATGATGCTATCTACATACATGCCGGGGCAAGGAGCGCTTGCCATCAATCCGTGCTAAGCAGGAGCCAATTCTGGTGGTGAACACGTTTGCGGATCCACTAAATGATTTCCCAAGTTCTTATACCTACATGTGCCAGTGTGTACCTACCTACTTTATACGAGAAATAATGCTACACAGCGAGGAGTTCATACATGCATGGCTGCCATCTGATCCTAGATGAAAATCTTGGCAAAGTATGCCCCTACCCCCTCAACCCCGTGTACGATAGCACCGACGACATCATCAGGCCTGACCACGACCACCTTCTTCTCTCCATTCGTCACCAAGTACCCCCGGTAAGCATGTCCACCGTGGTCGATGACAACGTCCGCCTGCGCTACAGACGCCACCCCAGAACATCCGTCGACGACAGCGCATCCGGAGTGAACACGAACACCGTGTGATAAACCGGGCTGAACACGTCGAACAGCCTCGTCTCTGTCTCTGCTCCACTGGCAGCCACGACCAATCCTGTCGCATCTGGTGCCCTATCTCCCGCCACCAACACCGCCTCATCCAACACTCCATACGCATTCATAGGTTCGGCATTCGTGAACTCGTCCAGAACAATCGGGCTCGTCCGGTAATTCACGCCGAGCATGTTCATCCGCTTTTCGCGCTCCATGGCGCGCTCAATCGTCGGTGCTTTGCTTACCTGGTGGAGAATACCGGTGGTGATGTTAAGCATTTCGGCGATGGCGGGGAGGCGCTCTGAGGTGTAGGAATCGAGGAGGGTGGGAGGGGAGAGACCTTTATGGACCAGGGATAGTTTCCAAGCCAGATTGAGCTGTCGAGACGACGCTGTCAGTCAAGGAGAGTATACCACTCAAAAATACCTACAGCATCTTGGACACACGTGTTTAGACCTTGGCCTCCGGTAGCACTGTGAACACTAAGAAGTAAGGTTAGAAAAAGCTTATATGATATGTGGAGAGTGTAGTCTACATACTGAGCAGCATCTGCGGAAGTTATTTTTTAGTGAGCGAAGGAGAGAGATACATGATTGTCTTACCCCCAGCAATAAAAACTCGATCACCACCAATTTATCGACCATCCTGACATTAGGCCTGTCTCGAGTCATGTAAAATCGGTGGGCCTGCTCTTACAACATGGCTTACCGGTACTCTGACAGAAAAATGACCTTTCTAACATTAAGTTCATGTCCCATCAGCTCGGACATGCATTTAAACATCAACTTCTCGTCAGCGATAAGCTGTTTCGGCTCATATTCCTTCAAGGCCATCAAGAACCGGAAACCATCGGGGGCTATTTCGTCCGTAGGGCGAAGCATAAGGTTTCCCGAACATTAGATACAGTGCGGAGAGACATCGGAAAAATGACACTTACAAGTTAGACGATCTGTTGCCGAGGAAGTGCCAGTGCTGGACGCGGTTTCAATGATCCGTTCCACATTGTATATTCGGTAGACAAGAAATCGTGCGTACCTTTCTGTCAACCCCTTCAATTTCTAGGCAGATATCTCCGACAAGAGAAGTAAATTCTTGCTTGGTTTCGCCGAGGAACGTCAACCCAAGTTGTTTCCGGGTGACTCCTAAGTAGTAAAACAGAAAAAAAAGTCATGGCATGCAACAAAAAGGCTCGTTTATAGAGGTTACACACCTCTGGCACCATCCGCTCCGATAAGATATGAAGCCTCGAATGTTTCAGGGATCTCCTCGCCGTCCTTCTTCTTGATAAACTTTGCGAGTACGCGTTCTCCTTCGTCTTCAAATGACTGGAGTTCCGTTTCCAGTTCGATGGAACAACCGTACTTTTGAAGGTGAGAACGTAAGATGCCTTCTAGCGTCGGTTGACCAATGAACATCGGGTTATTCTACGGAACACACACAATTAATCGTCTTTACAGGAGATTTCAAGTACACTTGCATAAGGAATCGAGGGAGTTGGCTCGTTATAAGCGAACATCGAGAAGGTCTTGGTAGGCTCGAGCGTGCCAGGCTTGTATTCCTGTATAGGAAGCACTGGCGTCGCTCTCTGATGAATCTCGTGTGCGCGGAGTTGAAAGTGGAATACTTCAAAGGTACGCTATTGAAACAGCAGAACGCCAAGCTACCTATCAGCGAACAGCATGTGTTCATTCTATCGGGGCTTACCCAAGTCCCGTGGCCGCGCTGGCCGATATGGTAATGAGGTTCCTTGTCTATGATTCGAACGGGGATGCGGTTCTGCAAAAGTACAAGTGTAGTGACTAGCCCGGATGGCCTACCACCGGCCTAGCGGACCACGCGGCCACGTTAGCCACTTGTCGATCGCACTACGAGTACAGGTGCAACAGAAGGCATGATAATGTAACGAGTTGGTGGGGTTGACGCCTCGGGTCATCGCACTCTATAAGTATGTGCTTCCGCAAGATATAATTTAGTCAGCGGCATGCGAGGAGAGTTTAGTTTGTGTAGGGCAGTGTCACTCTGCCAGTGGGGGACACTACGACGGAAAACCTGTGACCTGCAGAGTCAATGTATCACGATCCCATCAGAATCCACAGCTGGACCGAGCGAAGCGTAGTAGTAGCGTACCTGGCACCGTGGTAGTGACTGGGAGTAGAAGAAGTCACCTTCAAGTCAAATAAACAACCAGCAAGCACTGCCACTGCTATGGGATGTCCGATGTAGTCTCTGGGAACTACCAAGAAAGGGCTCGTTGTCTTCCGCGGGAATACAGGGTTCTAAGTCTAGCTCAGTGGCCACGATCGTGGCATACCTGGATACTCCAGGGGGTGTCCGGTTGGTATCAGTAAACGGGTCGTAACTTGTACTAGTAACTCTGGAGATCCCCCGCACTGGTGTATACACGGAAACCACCACGGCGGTAGAAACACTGGCACTCGGAAACAGAGCACTTAGATCATGTTGGATACAAAGGATAGCACTGCCAGTGGCTGAAGCGCTGCTGGATCCTTGGATGGATCAATGACTCACAGTTGCGTTGTACATGGAAATAGTCACATCACCGATCAGTCAGTGGACGAACCCAAGCGAGTAGGATCATGAATGTAAGAGTGTCCGTTGACTACCGCTTCCAATCATTAATATGCTCATCGACAATCGGCGTCTATGTAAGCTAACGATATATCACGACCGACCTCACAAAAACTGTCCAACGTCCCTGACACTTTTAAAAAAAGAACCAACTGATCACAGACCATGCAACGACCGCAGGCAACGCCACGCTCGCACAATCGCTCGCAAACCGCCATACGAGTCCCCGTCCTCTCCCCCTCTGAGATCCCGTCGACACCGTCGTCGACGCGCTCAACCAGCTTCGCCATGCCTTCCAATCAGGCACCCCAATCGTCATCCGTCGTCGTCGCCCCCGAAACACAAACGACCACGAAAAGGTCCATCGCGCACGCGTATGCTGTGATAAAGGTGGCGGGAGAAAATACGGTGTCGACGTGACGCGCGAGTGCACGCGCGGGTGTGAACGGTCGTGCACCCTGTCACGCCCTCGTACGACATCGTCCTCGTGCTCGCCTTGCCATCCATTGCTGTAGTGTAGATCTCGTCGAAGGCTGTAATGAGACGTGCCGACGTAATCTTCCTCCACGTCGCCTTCGTCTCCCGACGGGAAGAGCGTGATCGGACTGAGCAACGGGGAGCCTTGAGGCGTGGTGAGAGGGGAAGCACGAAAAGACGGAATAGATTTTGCGCTGGGGGTTCGCGCGGAGATGGGAAGTGGTGCGGTAGGACTCGTCTGAATTCTCGTCTTGAACGGGGTCCGAGTGGTCCATATAGCGGATTCGGGCTCAGGGGGAGGTGACGATCGCCTATAACGCGTCAATGATATGGGCGAGATATCAGAAAAACGTTTTATATGACGTGAAGGGCCGATATTCAGGTATAGCAATACGAGTGCAGTCAATACGATGCAAGGAACATATATCGAGTGAAAGACACGAAGCGTGTCGGGCAGATGACACGGTGCATCCGCGAAAGCGGGCCCAGTTGGTGATGAAGACGGAAAAACTAGGGAGAGGAGCTGAAAACCTGGCCGACGGATGTGTTGATTCGGAGAGAATGATTTGACCGTAACCTCCCGAACTGTATTGGCTTGCAGGTCGGAACCAGGCACCTCGTGTGTGACTTCGCAATAGTCCCGATTATCGCCACTAGGCATGTCAATGACGCAAGTCGACTCTCGACAAGAGTTGTCTCACCTGAACACTACAGACGGTCGCAACATTTTCAATAAAAACTCGGTCGTTTGTTTACCGAGCATCGACTGGTACCCATGCCCCGCTCCAGCGCGTATCGAAGCCTTCTCGCGCAGTGGTCCACAGGACTTACTCGACGGCCGAGAGAGCGGTATATGACTGAGTAATATTTTCGGTTCCATCGCATGGCCATCTTCTTGATCAGAGATCGACTGTACGAATTCGATCGGTCCTCCCGGAAGTGGAGTCCAATGATCGTAGGTTTGACCATGCGCATGACGGCGATAGTCTTCCTCCACGAGTCCCGGTGCATCCAGTAAGACGAGCTGATGGCCCGAAATAGAAACGACTCGATTCAGGGGTCCGAAATGTTTCTCGAAGAACCGGCGGGCGTCCTTGGGAAAAGACGAGGAATCGCCGAGCCTGTGAATACAGGTTGAGACCTAGACTTGTCTAGAACGACCGAAACACACCCTATGTCATTGTTCCCAGGGATGAGATACAGGGGTACTGAAGTATCCCGAGGGAAAGTGGCTTCAAAGGCGCGGTGATATTGATCGTATCTACTTGTCGTGGGTGTTAGTGTCATCTTCCAATAGCCGATAGACACGTTGACTCCGGGATGGGACGAAATACGCACTCTTCTTCACTTGTGACATAGCGACTCGAGGCAAACGTATCGCCGAGAAACACGACCACATCTGGATGGAGACGCGACGCGACCCTCCAACTCTTGCGTACATACGCCAGATTAAAATCGTACTCAAACCATGAATTTAGTGCGGAAATGGCAGGATTTCGCAGTCGAGCATCTGAAACCAAGAGCACTCGGGTGGGCTTCACCCCAGACGGTGAATGAGTCGAACGCGTCAGTAAGACCTACTTGGAGAGATTTCAACTGTTCCTACTCACGGATTGAAAAACCTTGTCCGGCCATCTACAATCTGATAAACTGTAGAAGAAAACCCCAAACTCGCACCAAGTGACCACAACGACCCAGAAGAAGCGGAGTGCGAGAATGATGGTGGGCTTGGAGAGCAGATGCGACTTGTGAAAGCGTCTTTCATATAACGAGCTCATTCCGCATCACTTGGGCGTGTAACAACGAGCGCTGCAAAAGAGAACAAGTTGAACGGGCCAGGCCGAGGTCGTCCATTGCCGTCATGACGTTTCATTAATTTGCCTAATCGGTAAAGCAACTTGAACCAACACTGATAATTATCCGATGTGACAAGGGGACCCCCCGACAAACATATATACAGACACGATACGAATAGGTACAACATATGGTACAATACACATAGGAATGTGATACAAGGTTCGATTATTCCCAGTCGCTGTCCTCATCTTCCCCACCTTCCTTTTCCTTCTCTTCCCCTTCCTCCCCTTCCTCCTCCCCTTCCTCCTCCTCCTCCTCCTCCTCCTCCTCTTCCTCCTCTTCCGCTTCAACTGCTCCTGTACTACTGACATTTCCAGAAACAACATCATAGCTGCCCTCACTGCTTTCCCTAGGACTCTGTACGTGCGAAGACGGTAGCGACAGGACATCCGACGCGGACGTCGTCCTGGGAGGAGGGGCGAGCGTGTGCTCTGATGACGCCAATTGGTTGGCAGAAGTCGGGGTTTCCTTCGTGTCACTGGCAGAGACGGACTCGTCTTCATCATCCTCCCAACTGAAATCATCTTCGTTCTCCGTAGTCGCTTTTTCGGGGGTTTAGCAACCTCGCATCTGATTCCCCTAAATAAGGGAAAAAGAAGGCTTACCTTGTAGTAATGCTTTCCGTCTGTTTTCCTCCATCTCGATCTGGTGCACTCGGAAGAAGTACCTGACCCAAAAGACTTCTTCAGGCATGGATGATGGTACTGGCAGCGGGAATGAAGTAGTCGTAATTCTAGAAATGAATGAAATCATACCAAGTGCATCGAAGGTAGCCTGCAGCGTCGCTCCGTCCGAGGGATCCGACAGCGTCTCAGCGATGCATTCTCCCCACACCTTCGTGCCAAACCCTTCCCCGCTGGCCTCACTTGCATCTGCCCAAGCCAGATAAGCATCCTTGGAGGTATCCACAGCAGGATCAAGCTTGATGATCTCAGGATTACTCTTAAGCTGTTTTAACAGCGACTCGGCGCGGGTCGCAACAGCTCGACGTGCATCCTCTGACGGACGCCTAGATGAAGGTCCAGAATCAACTTCCTTACCCTTGCCTTTGGATGCTGAACCGGCGGTCGCATCCGCACTGGCAGCTAAGCTGGGAAGCATCCAGATATCTACACCATCCCAGACGACGGGAGCATCCGCGGAGCCTTCTTCGGGTGGGATGACTTTGACAGCTTCTTGGAGAACGTCCCCAACCTCTCTCATCACCTCACGAAGTAGCGCTTCGCTCTTTTGTACATACTCCTCCGCCTGCGCTCGCGTGACCCCCTGCACGCGCTGAAACTCGGAGGAAAGGGTGCTCCCCAGATGCGCAAGGTCAATGTTTTGCGCATTCCTGAGGCTGTCAGGGAGTTGCGCCTGGACGGCCGAAACGATATTGGGCGGGATCGATGATTGGAGACGCGAGAAGAAGGAATGTACCGTGGTAACCGTCGATGATGACCCAGAGGCACCTGCCTCGTCGCCGAGCTCGGTGCTAGCAGACCGCGTCATATCGACGGTGGGCATGTCCGCCGACTGCTCAGCATCGCTCTCTTCCTCGTCATCTTCCGCTTCTGACTGTCCCTCCGCTTCGGGTCTGCTCGGTTGTTCTTCCGCAGTAGTTAGTTTCTCGATCTCGCGCTGGGCTTGTGTGACAACTTGGCCCAAGTCCCGTCGCGCAGCGGAAAGTGCTGCCTCGCTCTATTGTGCCGCAACCACTCTCAGGACATGGATGGAGTGGTGACTGTTTAGTACATACCTGTTTCCTGAACCCACCCCAGAAACGTCCGAGCTGTCCAATAACCTGTGAAACCTCTTCATTGAGGCTTTGCTCGGGCTGTCGTTCATTGGCAGGCGGGGTACTCGCACCCGTACCTGCTATGCCGTAGGTATCAAGGAAATTCATGTTGATAGTATGGGACGGTGGTACTGGGCAATGTTGCCGGCATATTAGTGGCGCCCAAATCAGGCAACTCGAGGCACGATACTAAACATTGTTCCCCTTGTGCAACAAAAGTGTAGCAATTTTTATTTAAGTGTTAGACATCATATACAAATCTTTTTGCATATCCGGAGCCAGGATAGTAGATTAGGACTGCAGTTCACAAGAATCGAAACTACCTAGCATATTCGTACACCCAACTGTGCCCGTGTGGGCGATAAGACGGAAGCAATTTTGTCAATCTAAGCACTAACATAAATCTCTGGGAGACGAGGGGTAGCGTAGTCTTTGATCGAACTCGTCAGATCCGCAGGAGTAGCCTTTGGCAACGTGAGCCTGTGTGCGCGACACTCGGCGAGGAAGTCCGTGAACATCTGGACAATTAGATCAGCAGGAGTATATATTAAAAGTGGGGAGCACTGACCTCCATGGTATCCAACGGGCCGCCAGCACTCTCAGGGTGGAATTGTACACCCCAAACCTTTTTGCCAGAGTCCGCGGTCGATTTGATGCCCTCGACTGAGGAATCGTTACAGTTGATGAAGAATGGCTCCCACCCTGCTGGGAATGGATCGGTCAATGTGAGCGCGTATTGGTGGTTTTGGCTAGAAAATATGCTGATCAGTCAAATCCATATATAATAATCATATCCCTGCAATTCCCACCTCGTCACATAAACACGACCAGCTTTGATGGAGCCCGCGGAAGCCAAAGCGAGGACGGGTTGGTTGTGACCACGGTTCCCGAAAGTCATACGGTATGCTTCTAGACCCGCAGCCATACCGATGATCTGGTGGCCCATACAGATACCGAACACAGGTTTGTCCCACTCCCGAAGGGTCTTGCGGAGCTTCAAAG
>JBBPRX010000380.1:0-16045 GCA_038093195.1 Boletus fagicola
CTCGCGTGACGTCCCTAGCCATGTCCAACCCTGCAGATACGTCGAGCACATTGTGCCGAACACCACCACCCTTTTCTCCCACACTGCCAAGCCGAGCACGCACCTCGATGGGCGTGCTCCTGTCTTTCGATGCGGCCGAGGCGTGGGTGGCGGCTCCGCTGTTAATTGTAAGTTGTAAGCAGCGAACTACCGTACTCGTATTTCATGCAGTTCGCTTCACATAATTCACGTCATTGTTGGTCTTTGTCTTGGGTACAGTCATGATGTACGTGCGAGGCGCGGCATCGGACTACGACGATTGGGAGGCGTTTGGCAATAAAGGTTGGAGCTTCAATGAACTCCTTCCTTTGATTAGAAAGGTAAACGCGTCAAGACGTCATAGCGATATTGATTCATAACCAACTATGTAGCTCGAAACGTTCACGCCCATATCAGACAGACCAACGCATGGTTACTCGGGACCGATCCAGATATCTGCTGGTGGAACTGACCTTGGATTCGGAAACCAGTTCTTGAACGTCGCAAGGGCATACGATCCAGGCCGTCCACAGGTCGACGATAGCAACGATTTCAAGACAGCAAATGCGTATAGCGTGAGTGTTATAATTTAGTCGACAGGTGGACTGATCAACAGTGTTTTCTGTCCACTAGCCATGTTACAAGTAAGCATTCAGCGAAAAGACGATACATATTCGCCAACTAATGCTCCACTGACCAAAGATATATCCACCCCGTCACCGGGAAGCGCTCTGATGCTGCTTCCAGATACCTATATCCGCATTCAGGAAATCCGAATTTAAATATCGTGGTTGGGAAGTGTGTGAAACGCGTCATTATCGAGTACGTTATACCTGAAAGCATTACATATAAATTAACTCATGCCAACGATAGGAATGGACGTGCGGTTGGTATCGAATATACGACAGACGCGATATCATGCCAAGGGGTCAGTGACGAGCTCATTACCGTGAAGGCCACCAAGTTGGTTGTTGTTTCTGCTGGAGCATTTGGTTCCCCGTCCATTTTGGAAAGGTCTGGGATTGGCGCCCCGTCCGTTCTCGAAAAGAACAACATCCATGTCCTGGTTGATTTGCCTGGCGTCGGAGAAAATTATCAGGGTGTGTCCGTGTACCGGTGTGTTCTCGTTTCAAAAAGACATGTTGTTTTACAGACCATTTTGGTGCTTGTCCGGCATTCTACGCGTCAGACAAGACTGAAACGATGGATGATGTGTGGAGTGACCCAGAAGTGGCAGTCGCCGGTGAGTGGTTCATTTAATCGAGTCTTATAAAGCCGTGTATCATGTCAACGCGGTTCTCAGCACGACTGAAAGAATGGGAGAACAATGGAACAGGGAAGATTGCTCACAAGTTTGTCACCATGTTTTTTCCTACTCCTATGGGTTGCTGAGTACTTTCATCACAGTGGAATTGAAGCCATTGTGAAAGTGCGCCCGACAGCAGCACAGCTAACATCCAATGGGCCAGCGTTACAGTCGAGGTGGGAAACATTCTTTCAGCGCAATCCCGACAAGCCGATGGCTATGATCGGTCCATTTGCCGGGTATGCCACAGTCGCATGCTGGGCTTATGAATTATTCACCTTGATTGTCTTTCACTAGTTTCCCATTGGATCCATCCATGTCAGTTGGTCGGAAGTTCCTCTGCGCGGTTTATTATATTGTAAGGAAGTACGGCAGCTCTGCCCCTCATCTATCGTTCTGACATTGGTATTCGAGATGTACCCAGAGTCAATTGGCAGCGTGCACATTACGTCCAGCGACGATGTGAACTCACCTCTGGACTTTGACCCTGACGTTTGCTCCAAGTATGCCTTCCACATCCTCCATTGCTGTGCGCTGTGCCCATGAAATTAATCACCAGAGCCAGCGATGTCGCGCTGTTCGCTCTGTTGTACAAAATGACACGCGAACTCCTGAGGCGTATGCCCGGATATCGGGGAGAGGTCACTGCCCTTCATCCGAAGTTTCCCCCTGGTAGTCCTGCGGGTTGTAGAGAAACGGATGAGCCTGTGCCGATAGATGGGCCAGATATTTTGTACTCTAATGCGGACGATGAGGCTATCGCGAAATTCCATCGCGATCGGGGTGAGTCATCCCTATGTGACCACTCGTCTTCATTGCTGAGCCATTCTTCGTGTGACGGTTGTAGTGAAAGCGACCTGGCACTCGGTCAGTTCTCCAATGCCCTGTTTTCCCCGAATGACATTGATGAATGGGCTAATCTAGCTCGGGACGTGTGCCATGAAACCCCGTAACCAAGGCGGGGTCGTCGATGCGCGCTTGAACGTATACGGCGTAGAAGGCCTCAAGGTTGCAGGTATGTGATATAAAATCGTCCTCGACCTGCACCTGCACTTTCTTCTGACTATTGGCGCACCAGACTTATCCATCTGCCCGACCAACGTTGGAAACGTACGTCACTCTCCTTTACACAACCTGAAGGTCAGTGTCGAAGTCGCTGATTATTCGTTCCTTTCTGGTTAGAATACATACTCTACTGCGTTGTTGGTCGGGGAGAAGGCAGCGGCCATTATTGCGGAGGATCTGGGCATGAAAAGTACATGATAAATAGCAGAAGAGGCAAGTTCTCCAGTGCAATGTACACGGAGATATAACTACCTCAGTAGAGGTAGATGTAAGTACTACTACCCCATGTAAGCAGTTTCTTGCACGATGTCCGTTATCCTTCTTTTGTTGTAATAGTAGTATTGGGAACTTTTGATAGCTGTGCATCATGCAATGCATATTGATTTAAAGTCTGGTGGAAAGACGACAAAGTGTTTCGTCCGCTAAAGGACGGTGGTACGAGTGCATCCGGCAACAAGGTCAAGGGGCAACAACGGCGAGGACAAGCCTTGAAGTCACCGTTGAAAGTCTGATGACAATCTCCAAAGGGTATGTTTCAGATGTGCCCATACTACTACAAGAACAAAAGCAGAATATAGAACAGATATGTACGGAACCACCCAAATGCTTATGCATATGTCCGCCTCAGCTTAGGTATGGAGCTATAGTACATTTCCGCACTGGACTGGAGAACATATATCTTCCGCTATTCATCATGTATGCAGTGTCGTACAGTTGGTTAAAAGTGTGAAAAAGCAAACTTTTTTTCATTCCAAGGCTCAGCTATAGTACTTACATATGGCGGAATATCTGCACAAATAATCATCGCGAATTTTTTTACTCGTGTCGCACCACAAATTCTAGCCCGTCGCGAAATTTCGACTCCATCGCACCAATTTTCTTCTGCCCCGTCGTGCACCGCTAAAACACCACAGTTTTTTTATCTTCGTTGTAGATACAGTGTCTAGTATATACATCAAAGCATCTACATAAATGTATTCTAACATAGATCTGCTTGACTGTGCCCTTGTGACGCGTTGATGGGGTGCGCATCGGCTTGACAGGCTGCTGTGATGATACAGATGAGGCCTCATGTGGTAGTCAGCATTGTTTGCAAGCTGGAAGATGTGCGTGTGGGGGGGCCTTGTTCTCAGTCGTGTTCCGGTAGTCTGCAGTGTATTTTTGGAGAATCGAGTTGGGATTTGAAGTAACATGTTTATGAGGGTTGATGGTGATGAGGGCGGAGGAACCAATGCTGGTGTAGATGGTGTCGGGCATGAAGCGCTCACGGAGGCAGGTGGCGGGGGTGTCATCGCTGCGGGGGACAAGTCACTGAGTACTGTATGAATCATGAATATTTGAATCATGATGTCTGCAGTGCAAGTGACTTCCTGGTTCAAGTCTCGGCCATTAGGACCAGGAGAGTTCAACATAGAGCCGAGCTGCTTTTCTGAGACGCATCGCACAGGTTGTTTCAATTTGTCAATGGTAAGCGCTAGCCCTCTTATATGACGAAGCGGAGCCTCACTGGACCGCTTATTTCTCACCGACACGCACTGATCGACTTTCAATTCTGATATCAGTACCATACGATATTCAGGCTTCCTCCCCTTTTCCCGAGCCTCCGTGTGTGTCGCCAACAAAGCGGGTCCCGGCCGAAACTTGTCTGCCAAGCCTTTGCTGAACAATATGCCCCCGAGTTGGTTTTGCCACCTGTTCCCCACGACGTTGTTCTGTCCAGCATCTGCTCAGCCACTTGATAAAACGCCCTCAATCGTAGCTTAGTAAAGCTGAATACTAGCGTGTAACGACCACGCGTTCCATTTCACTGAGCGTGGCTCAGGCTCTCAGAGGTTGGGAGTCGCGTGTGAACCTACGGGCTCCCATGACAGAGGTCATGTTATCAGCTCAGGCAAATATATTCTCCAGTATCTACTGGCGTGTCATTGACAGCTCCTTTATCCGTATTGATAAGGTGGGATAAGCGCAGCTCTGCCCTGCTTATCTTGCAATGGGAACGTCCTTATAACTCCCAGGCTTCTTCATCACGACTTTGTTCCTCCTCTCTTCTTGCTCATTGGACGGTTGAAAGTTCATTTTTCGAATGGCTACTGCAGCTAACTCCGTCACTCACCCGACTCTGGTTCAGGTGAGAGCTTGCAACTGCCAGCATTGGATTACCGCTTCATATATCATAGCTCGACCCATTTGTGTAAGCATGACCTGCCGACGGCTTTTGGGCCGCTGACTTCTTGTGTTAAATACCAGACCTGCGCGGGAGCAGAAGGTCTGTACAGATGTCCAAGTCACTGAACATCAGGCTGACAATGTCTACATAGGGTATACACAATAGATGGCAGTATGTTGATTCATGGGAGCCAGGCAGATGTGCTTTGACTATTCTTATCTAGTCCTGAGATACCCCCCGTTGCAACTGTAAAACCGGGCGAGGTACGTGGATCAAACATCACATGTCTGCCGTTCCTAACCCTTTTCTAGGTATTTAACATTGAATGCGTCGGTATGTCACCGCCACAGAGAAGCGTGATGTGTTGTCACTTACAGGTTGCAACTTGACAAGACTGGACCGGTGCCCAGATTGGAAATAATGACTGTACGTTCCGGTCGCGTTGTCCCCTGTATCGTGCCTTAATCTTACGCTTGCTTTCTAGTCAGCGATGACATTCGCGACATTGATCTTACCTCCGTACACAACTTATCGGGCCCGATTGCTGTGGAAGGTGCAGAGCCTGGCGATTGTCTTGTTGTCGACATTCTTGACGGTATGACCTAAGAAATAGATCTGTCAAATGTGCTAATCTGGATCAATCGTAGTGAAACCCTTTGACAAAATGCCGTGGGGCTACACCGTGAGTTTAGGTCGTTCGTTCTGGGCGAAGGCACTGACTTGCTACAGGGCATCTTCGAGCTGGAAAATGGCGGCGGTTTGTTTGGTAGGGTACATATATGCGATGTTTAGAGCGATGTTCTAACAACCTTGTCTCCTTCCAGCACGAGAGTTTCAGAGCAGAGCGGCCAAGGCCATCTGGGACTTTGAAGGTGAGATTAACAATACTCCGAGCTCCCTGCCAGCGAGCCGAAAATGGAACTAGGTGTCTACGCCACATCGAGACACATTCCGGGTGTTCGTTTCGCTGGCGTTTCTCACCCCGGATTGATCGGTACCGCACCATCTCACGAGCTCCTTGCTACCTGGAACAAACGTGAAGTGGGTTTGATCGAAGCGCACGCTAATGCTGTACCTCCTGTTGCACTCGCCCCCCTCGCTAAAGGGGCATACGTCGGCCAAGACCTTCCGGCTGATGTAAGGGAGAGGATACATCGCGATGGTGCACGCACCATTCCCGGGCGTGAGCATGGAGGAAACTGTGACGTGAGTGATGGTCCTCCACAGGTGGTCCTGCGTGCATTGCTGACAATTCGAATATAGATCAAGAACCTGTCCAAGTATGCTGTCTGTCTGTTGAAAACGAGTCGCTGACGGTGTTATGTTCATAGGGGCTCTCGGTGCTACTTCCCGGTCTTCGTGAAAGGTGCAAACCTCTCCGTTGGTGACTTGCACTTTTCGCAAGGTGATGTACGTAAACTATTTCTTAGAAGGGTCATTTCCTTACGCAATTGGATGTTGATATCCACGTAGGGAGAGGTAAAGTCGATCATCAATGCCGATGTGATTATAGCTGACATTCATCCATCAGCTTTCCTTCTGTGGCGCCATCGAAATGGTGAGACATAATCCCACCTTGCCGATATATGTATCGGCTGACGATACCTGTAGGCTGGCATCATCAAGTTCAAGACTAGTATCATCAAAGGTGGCGTCGAAAAGTTTGCACTAAGGCAGCCCATTTTCTTGGTTTGCATTTTGGGATATTTTTTGGCGACGAATCCTAACCCACTTTGACAGCCATCCCCTGTGGATCCGTTGTACTCGGCCAAGGTAAGCCAATCCAACCATCGTTTTTCGATAGCGATGCTAAACAGAACCCAGCTTATCTTTGAGGGAATCAGTGTTGACATCCGTGCGTGATGTGAGGTGCTTCGTCTCCGTTCCCTTTCGCTGATGAAGAGACAGACGGCGACGGGACGCAATACTACATGGACGCGTGAGTGCCATGTTTTGTGGACGATCAGCAGCGCTGACACGCTCTCAGTACTGTCGCATATAAGCAAGCCGCGCTCAACGCGATCGCGTACTTGCAAAAGGTGTGTATCAACAATTGCCATACTCCTCGAAAACCATGTGCTTTGGAGACACCGCTGACGTCCGATGGTCCTAGATCGGCTACAGTGAGTGACATTTTGACCTCGATCCCACGTGTTCAGAGATAACGAATGCTCGATACGCCTATGCACCCAGCTCGTGAGCAAGCATGTATGTACTCACTCTTTGCTTCGCTGCGATGAGTTGTTTCCGTTCTGACCTGGACCTATGTTTCACTAGACCTCCTTCTCTCGGCCGCCCCGGTTGAGAGCCACGTCGGTGCTGTCGTGGTACGTATCTAATCTCCCACTTGTATCAGGCATTGTTCACGTGTATGCTTCGGCGACAGGACTCTCCCAATGCCTGTGTTACGCTCGCGTTGCCCCTCGGCATTTTCGAGCACGTACGTGTAGTCCCTCCTTTGCCGCCCATAATGACAACCGCGCTAAACTTCACTACCCCGCAGGATATCTTACCCAAGGAAGAGGGCTTGAAGAAACTCGACTTTGGACAATGCGCGATCCGCAGCGACGGTGTGCTTTAGTACCCGTATACAATCTTCCTCTCTGTGGGGATTGAAACGACGGGGCGAGACCAAATGTACGAATACGAAAGAATGGGATCCAAATGATGTTAGATGTTATTGCTTGTATATCACGTGTACATCACCAAAAATATGAAACGATCCTCTGCAACAGCGATTCTTTAACAGCAAGAATGTGTGCATAAGGCCGGAGAAGAGTACCCCAAACGCAGGTACTAAGAACGCGCCTGCTCGAACAGTTTCAAATCCTGTGGGGCACACACCTCCCAAACAGCTTTCAACACCTCCGTCCCCGGGTTCACGTCACACACCCACTCAAACAACCCCGCTTGCTTGCCCTTCCGTCCCCCCGTTGTTGACCATCGCGCAAGACACCCCTCTTTCACGGTCACACTCCCTTCATCGATCTCTGCCAACCCCAAAGGCTCCTTCAGGACGATCGTGATACGTGGATCCGCGGGCAATGGGATAGCGCTCCGCACGATGACGCGCTGGATCTGCTCTGCGTGTGTGTTGTGGATGACCGTCGCGCTCGTGTACGTCGTCGTGGCTTTGCCCGTGAACGCGGTGATAGAGGGCAGTGCGTCCGGCACACGATTGTGGATTGTCTTCACGCCAGTGTCGACCGCGAGCGAGCATTCCAGTATCTGTGGTAACTCGGTATTCTAGTGGGGGTATTATACGTATATGTCGGGTTCAGGAGGCAGCACATCAGATGGACGTCAAGGAGGGTGGTCATTGGACGTACGTGAATTTCGGTGGACGAGACATGTTTGCCGTTCAGATAGGTCTTGACGGTGCCTGGGAGCAGGACGTATTCACTGGTGTTCTTGACTTCGCACTGAATATTTTGGATTGAGTATGGCCGAAAGAGGGAAGGACAATGTCACGCACTGTGTAAGAGACACGGGCGTCAGTGCTGGGCACTACGACTCGCATGAACTCAGCCTGAAGATAGAGCGAAGCAACCAGGACATGATGCTCAGAGTGATCAGAGTGATCAGAAGGAATGAATATACATCCATTAGCGATATGCGTAATCGGATCCTTGCTACCCTGAATTCTTGCAAAAGTGTGAATAATGTTTCTGACGAGATAGACTGACGGACGGCGCATACATGAGAAATGAGCTGAGAAACATTCTGAGATGGAGCATCCACTTGGGAAACCTCATCTATCACCGGAGTTGGCGGCCTTGGAGGAGCATTGGGGGACACTTGGGTCCGTGGCTTCCTCATTCCTGCCTGGAAGCGCGGAGCTGGAGGAGGAGGAGGAGCACTCCGAAGGACCGCGGGACTGGATGTAGTCAGGGGGTATTGGGTACGATATTCCGGGTGTTCGATCACTATGGGCTGGGGCTGGAACGCAATTGCGGGTTGTTGAACGATGTGCGTCGGACCGAGACTGATATCGATCCTCTTTGGCTCAGGGAGTTGGATCAACTGCGACACCTGGTCCGCTGTTGTCAGCGCCAAGCTCACGTTTTCCCAATTTTCGCCCGTCCATTGGGTGACCGTGCACCGAAAGTTGAGCCTTACCGTCGGCGACGGTGTATTTCCTGACATTGCAATGTGGAGGTCGTACGCAGGCTTCCACAAAACTTGCTTGACGGCTAGAAAAACCGTCACCTCAGGAGGGACAGTTTAAAAGATCATGCTTCTCCTTACCGTAAGTCACGGTGAGCTCAGCAGCTTCCACAGGCACTTGGTTGTTGCAAGCAAGGACCGTCACCACCTTGACCGGTAATTCCCTACTGAGCTTCGAGAGACGCTCCTTCTCCTCCGTGATTCTATTGCCGACGTCATACAGCTTGGTATCTAGCTCCGTGATCACAGCAGAGCGTGTGACCCCAAGCTCGACAAACTCGTCAAAGAAAGATACCATCCGAGCTGCCTCAGGCTGAGCCTGAGACTTGCATTGCGCGAGCGAGTCCATGTAGGTTGTGAGGAACGTGAAACTTTGCTGCCTGAGGCGCCTCTCATCTTCCAATGACAGCCGTTCCGTGTCCAGCTCACGCAATGTCTGGCTGGAAGGGATGAAATTCTTGACAGAATGCTTGGCGACGGATGTGTGGTAGTGATCCAGAATTGTCACGTTCCCTGACATGGATGTTACTGAGACATTAACCTGAGACTGAAGACCGTCCGGGAGATGGACGATCTCGACAACCTGTGGTTCATCCTACAATTGAATACTCTGCGTTAGATTGAAAGGAAGGGTGGGGGGTGGGAGATGTCTCTACCTGAGAGCGGAGGAAGGACAAGGGGAATGTGCGAGTGATCTCAGCGCTACCCGAGCTGAATAGTTTGACAGACTTGATGGGGAACTGATTCGCTTCTATGACTGTTGTGTCTTGCAAAAGAGCCTTAGTACTACTAGCGACCGTATCGAGTGCAAACAAGTACTGAAAGTCATCGTCAAGGACAGGCTATGGAGGACTTAAAGCATCAACCAAGGCGTTTTTTGAACTTGAAAGACCATTTTCAGACTCGGAGGCAGGACATCCTGTACTATACACAGGATCTCACATTTTCTCATTAGAATCCCATGACACAATAATAGCGCTCGGAGGTTCCTGGGAAATCGCAATCGCCACTGAAAGAGATATTATTGGATGCGAGTTTCGACTACAGCACGGCAAAAATATACACGGTGACGAGACAAGAAGGTAATAAGTCAAGAGAGATCCTCCAATGCTTCGAGCCTGACGACTTGCCTGATCAATGGGATTAGAAAAGCCACCACCCTCCAAGTAATTTTGTTTACTTGCCTATCTCTGACCGCCTCTTGCCATCTCTGGAGTTTGGCAATTTCATGCAATTGGAACCCATAAATCCGTGGTCGATATCTATCCGCCTTCAAGGCGACACTGGCTGTGCTAACGGGTTCACCGATGACTTCGGGTACTTCGGGTTCCTCCCTCGTGCGTCTGTTCCTCTTGTTCGCGTCGGTCTCGCTGACTCGAGGAGGTGGTGCTGGCTCAACGGGACCGGCCTTTGGAGGGATGAGATGCGGATAAACCATAAAAAGCAGATGCGGGAATGAGGTGCCAAAATAGGCCCCATCGATGGATCCATGTCGGGAGGACTTTGGAGAATAAACGTCTTCACAACGACCACAATAAAGCTTGACCGATTTTTCGTATGGAACATCGCTTAGACCAACGGGTAGGAGAGGTTGAGATTGGCATAAGACTCTAGGACATCGACCGAAATCTACTCTCTTGAATTTTTCAAGCTGGAGGGTATAAGATTTGAGTTGAGAAGAAGGACCAAACGCATACCATTTTTGCGAGACCGCGTGCCGTGACGATCCACCGCGCGTGGATAAGACCATACAATAGGCGGGCTTGGACATCTAGAGCACCCCGAAGCTCATCCTGGATGTCATCATCTATGGGACGGGGGTAAACTACATGAACTTTGCAAACAAATGTGACGAACCAAGGTTGTCCGTGATTAGGTCAAGGGCTTGCGCATAGTTGGAAACCTCGTTGTTGAGGCCTGTCAAATTGAACCTGTCCAGGATATAGTCCTCCTCAACTTCACAGAAGTATTCGTTGCCTTTCGAAGACAGAAACCAGGATATCCACTACCGCAAGTGGTCGTTAGATTCGTTTAGATGGCGTATTGAGGTGCCTCACCGAACTAGACAATTGTGTGAGCGATTTACTTGACCAGATGAACGAGGGCAACCTACTTGGAATAATCAGAATCAGATCCCGTAGAGGCATCGTCCACTGCGCGACCGAGCATCGAATCAGTCCTCTGCTGAAATCTGTCGTTTCCACACTGACTTGTGACAGCCAACTTGCAGCTAATTGCAGCTGAGCGAACATGGGAAGTGGCGGTGCGGGCTAGACTTGATATCTAAACCCAGAAAAGGCATCAAGTTCACACACGTTTCCCACCTTTCCTCGAGCGCGTCCGCTCAAACACACAAACAAGACCGGAATCATACAGATTTCTCACATGCTAGAAGCTGTTGTTCTGGACATGCCAACAGACCTTCGTTTCACCAGCGCGCACGTTTCTCCCTTCGAACTGGAAGAAGATATTAGAAACAAGAAGACTCATCGAGGACTCACCGCCGTGACAGTTGAAATTCCCGATGCGAGTAAAGTCCAACGGAACGATACACCACGACCGCCACCATTGTGGAGAACACCCGAGTTTTTCTTTTACTACCTGGTGGCTGCAGTAGTCATCCCTGTCATGGTCTGGGTGCCGATCAACTTAAGTTCACGTGCGTTACTGTCATGCTATCGTACAATACTCGTTCTCATTTATAAATTACATCCAGCCACGCACGCCAACTACGCATTCTTTCACTACAAATTAAGTCCCGGCTGGCTGTTCGGTCGTCAAATTGTAAGTACATTCATCTAGTGAGATAGAGCGGAGCACGGACACACTCTTTATATGCGATTCAACGCACATCCAGGACAACAGTGATGCTCAATATCGCGCGTTTCGAAACAATGTACCTGCGCTTTCATTTCTGGTCCTCGTATACGTTACGCTGAAATCGATATATACTCGCTTTGCAACTCGCTCAATATCGGGCACACCAACCGACGAAACATTTCTCGTTCCTTTTACTATTTTTTTTGCTATATTATACCTCATCGGACTGCATGGAACAAGCACTTTGAAGATATTTGTCATTTTGACTGCCAATTATTTCGTTGGGAAATATTTTGCTAGATCACGGGCCGGTCCAATCATCACTTGGATCTTCAACTTTCTCATTCTATTTGCGAACGAGCGTAATGAAGGGTACCTGTTTTCGAGCCTTCATTCTGATCTAGCACCATTGGTAAGCGAACCGTTTTTGTATGCTACACCATCTCACTTGTCGTCAGGACACATTTAAAGGACTCTACCCCCGCTGGCAAATTAGCTTTAACATCACAATGTTGAGGTTGGTGTCGTTCAACATGGATTATCACTGGGCATGTACATTACCACATCCACCGGAGGTCCGTGCTGGTTTATCGGTCTGCTTAAAATCTCAGTCATTTACTACAGCCGGAGTCAACTATCACCGAAAAGCAACGAAATACTCTCCCTCATTCCCTCGAACACTATACCTATGCGAACTATCTCGCCTATGTGCTGTTCCCCCCGCTATATATTGCTGGTCCGATTCTGAGCTTTAACAACTTCATGTGGCAGGTCCTCTTTTTTTTTTCCTCCGCCGTAGCCGCTCGATTTAAATATTCTTAGCTGCGTCAACCAGTTGATATTCGACCGGGAACTCTCATAGGCTACTTGACGCGGTTCCTTATCAGCCTGCTGACCATGGAATTTATTCTCCACTATATATACGTAGTCGCGATCAAGGACACAAAAGCTTGGCAGGGTGATACACCTTTTGAGCTGAGCATGATCGGTTTTTGGAACCTCATGGTTGTCTGGTTGAAAGTAGGTCCTTAGGACAACTGCGGTTGTTTACATTAACTTCACATTGCTTCAGCTTCTTCTCCCATGGCGATTCTTTCGACTTTGGTCCCTAGCCAGTGGGATCGATCCGCCGGAGAACATGGTTCGATGTATGGCAAATAATTACTCCACGCTAGGTTTTTGGCGAAGTTGGCACCGATCGTACAATTTGTGGATAGTGCGGTAAGATGTTTTCCGACCCCAAGTCGCCATCCACTAACGGGAGGCAGATATATTTACGTTCCGCTTGGGGGCACCAAGAACGTAGCCATAACCACAGCGCTCATATTCACTTTCGTGGCCCTGTGGCATGATCTATCGTTCCGCTTACTCGCATGGGGGTGGCTCGTCAGCGTGTTCATTTTCCCAGAACTGCTCGCGGTCAGGCTACTTCCCCAATCCAAGGTTCGTTTTCATTTTCTAACGGGACCACCACTTTTTCATCACCGCTCATTTTTCACGCGATCAGTACGGACAGCACAGGTGGTACCGGCACATCTGTGCCTGCGGAGGCGTTCTTAACGTCCTGACAATGATCACCGCCAATCTTGTCGGCTTTGTCCTTGGGACGGACGGGATCTTATACATGGCCAACCAGATCACGGGAAATTTTCAAGGTAACGTCATTGAGCGTTTTTCGCTTTTTTTTTCAATATGATTTTTAATTGAATTTCGCCGATGCCGATGTGGGATGGATATCCAATGTTGCATACGATCGTTTCGGCCCGTCTCATCCCTGTTCGAAAAGGCCTTCGATTCTTGATCGGCGCGTGTGGGTGTCTGTTCGTGGGAGTCCAGTTAATGTTCGAATATCGGTGGGTTGCAAATTTCTTTTTGGTGTTTTTTTTTTCGGCGAGTGAGTGTCTGACGCGCCTGATGACAGGGAGGAAGAAATGCGGCGAGGGATATTCCGGAGGTGTTGACAGTTGGGCTGAGAGAATGCAGAACGTTCCTGGACGGATATGCATACTGCACACACTGTCCATCACCACGCCATTCATGTACGGTGCAATGCAACCTTTTCAAATACTGCATTTTGCGTTCTTGATGAAAAACCACAATCCACCAGAAGGTGTGTGCAACAACGCGGGTATAGCGCCAGAGATGCAAGGAGTTGTCGCTACTCAGGGACTCAGATTGGGAAGACTTGAGGTGAGCATCATGATCATACACGAATCCACCGCGTCCACCCCAAGGTTTGGGATTCACTTAAGATAGACATAAGCAACACAATCCTAGCCTTGGCTTGTGATCAATCCACAGCTGAGCTCAATCTCGTCGAGATTGTATGTACGGCAAAGCCGTGGTGCCCGACTTGCTGAGAGATCTAGATCGAAAAAGAAAATTCTGCCCGCTGTTCCGTCGGCGACGAATCAAACTTTCAAATTGACTGAACTTTGCATCGTGATATTGACGCCGGTGGTCTAAACCTAAATGCGAATATGCACGTTTCAGACATTGCATCATCTTGGCGTAGTGCTAGCAAGTGTGACACGCTAGCAGATAATTATCGATCATCGATCATACTTGGCCATGCCAGGTGAGTCGTGACGCATATTCATGAATCAAACTTGAACGTCTCGCCGCACTGACACACCATGACAGTGGTAGGCTTTTTGCAACCCGGTTGCTTCTTACTGATGCCCTCTGAGACTAACGTCAAGGTGACAATATCAGAATTTACTGCGGTATAATGTTAATTGAGGAACAGACGTCGTTCTCGCCCCCACAAAGTACGAGACAATTACGAGTGCACATTGCATGGACTTACCCGCTGTCGTGCGCACATCACGCAAACATGCTGTCTAAACGGATTTCGTCATCTTCCGCTCAACGTGATGTTTGAATCGCACTGGATGTGCTCCGAGTTGTTTCGGCCAGCTTTCTTTCGCGCTGTCAACCGGAGAGGCGTTTATCGCTTAGCCATAGATTAGAGTAACAGTATATAGTATGATTACATCTTATATAGTCTGTATGTATATGTGAGCGCGCAGGGTATAACGAGAACGTACCGTCTAAGTTTCCATACACTGTACGAAGATAAGCCATGTGAGGTGCACTTACAGGTAGAGTGGGAAGCGATGCCAGGAAGCGAATGATGGTGAAAACAAATTGGAGTGAAAAATCATTAAAGTTGAAGGCACATTGCTGTCGTAGGAGATGATCAAAATGGATGGGCGCAAGAAAGGAAACATGGAAAACAAAAAGGCTTGATTGCACCCTAGTCAGGGTTTCTGACTCAGCCCGAGCACAGAAAACCGTGCGCTCATCCGCTCCTCCAGGTCCCG
Source organism: Boletus fagicola (assembly GCA_038093195.1). Classification (NCBI taxonomy): domain Eukaryota; kingdom Fungi; phylum Basidiomycota; class Agaricomycetes; order Boletales; family Boletaceae; genus Boletus; species Boletus fagicola. The sequence goes on from JBBPRX010000380.1 coordinate 14,870, forward strand.
AGTTCGGTCCTTGGCTCGCTCTTGGAGGATACCCCACTTGATCCACCAGTCGTCCGCCTGATCTTCAGCATCGTATCCGAACAACTCCTTGATTTGTTCCCACTGTTCGAGCGGTCCACTGCTTGAAAGCATCGGGCGCCCATCGGCAAACTGTTTACGTAGCATATTGTCACGTTGCTCTTGTTGTGGGCTGTGAGGCATCATTTGGAACAACAGATTCCCTTGTTCACACTTGACGACACTCGCACAACGCCCCTCGCGGAGTTCTTGGAGCGCGTTCAAGAACGTTGGTATCTGATCCTCTGTTTTTAGATGAGAGAAAAGTTTTGCCAGCACTGCAGAATCTTCCACGGCAAGTGCACCGCCTTGGATCGATCCAGCCTGCTCGTGAGAGTTAATGGTGAATAGATGTTATCACCTAGTATATCCGTTGTACGAACCGGTAGTGGATGGGCGGCCTCTCCAATGACCAGTACTCGCCCACTACAGTGCACCCAGTTTTCCAATGGCGGTATAATCTTCACTTGAACGCGTGCAGCGGATTTTGCGAGTGCTGCCAGTTTGAGCAACCTGAATTAACGTTACAGAGAAGGAGTGGAATCGTTAGTGTGTTCACTCTACCTCGGCTCGCAAAGCCCTAATTGTTTTCGCATTTCCTTGAGACTAACTTCGGCTACCCAACAATCACCGTCACGATTGTGGTGCGCCGGTTGGACCCATATTTGAAGAGCGAACTCAGCCTTACCACCCTGAAAGACTTCTGAGCGGTCCGGCGTTAGGGTTTTACCCCAGGATACTCACCAGGTGAAAACCAGCTGCAGCGGCATTATGCCCAATCCATGTAAACAATTTCTAAAAAGAAATCAGTGTCAAATGTTATCCAACGAAGATCCAAAAACCAACATGTTTTGAGCTGCACAGGTCTACAAGAGCAGGATCTTGTTGCATCAGTTCCACGGGGATGGTTGCACTGTCTCCCTAACAGTGAGCGATGTGGCAGTGGGTTTACCAAAGAAACGTACTTGTAGAACAGGCAATGGGAAAGGGCAGCCCCATATACATCCATCCCAGTGATGGCTTGTTGGATCAAACTAGAGCCCCCGTCGGCACCGACTATCACATCGGCCTGTATCTTCGCTCCGGTGGATAATGTTACGTGAGAACCGTTGGGATCTA
>JBBPRX010000381.1:0-16045 GCA_038093195.1 Boletus fagicola
CAAGCCGGGCTCCAAGCTCCACCAAGCCCCTAATGCGGCCTGGCTCGGCCTGGCTTTTTGGGGCCCGGCTTGATCGGCTCAGGGCTTTCAGGCCGGGCTGCGGAATCACTAGAGAGGAAACAATAAGTGTTAGTAGCTCACCTCAGTCGTTTGTGGGACAACGGACTGAGGACGAGCACCATCGCACGGCGGTCTATATACTTCGGGCTATAAGTACTGTATCGAAAAGGGGATAAACGATAGAATGAAGGGTCGACGGAGCGGCATACAATGGGTATCGTCGCGTAACAAACTGGGCCGGTCGGGCTATGTATGTAGGGAATGGAAAGCATATGGCGATGAACGGGAAATGTATCGTACGGAATCGGTGGCGCGCACGCTTGCGCATTTCGACAAAGCTATGGACGAGCACCCAGAACTCGTTGGCCCTCATTTTGAGAACATCTAGGCATTCCCGCTTCGGCAAATTTGACGCCGGTTAGTGGTGGTTCACCATTGTTTCCCAGTGACCTTGCTATGACGATTCTACTCCAAGTATGACTGGCTGCGACACTTTGTTACATATTGCAGAGGAGAGTAATACAGTACGAAGTCAGAGATTGGAAGGGGAGAGTAGAATAGGTTACAGTGTCATGATCGAGGAGCGTATCCAGTTGCGAAGATTGGATTACAAATGTAGCTACTGATAAACTATGGCGGGATGTATGTATCATATCAAGGGTCCATGGCACTAAAATTAAAGATTATTGTACTTCGATTATGCGGATGTTGTCTGTGAAGTCGGTCAATGAGACCTCTTCGCGAACTTGAACGATAATTAAACTGTCTGCAGCAACTCGCCTATACTCTATAAACGATAGCGGCTCGAACAAGAGCGCCCCGAATGGTTGTTGGAGGCAAGCGACGAACCGGAGCGCTCGCGTGGTTCTGTCAAGCGTAGCCGCACCATGTAAGAACTCCTGCTCGAGCAATGGGCGGATCCATGGATGGACGAGACAGAGATTCATCATCCCAGTTAAGTTGTCCACTGTTTTGATCTCTATATCGCCAAACGTGGATGTCGTCGCATGATATACACGGAGGTTCGTCACGGGATCCGGTTCTGAGGTTTCGACAAGTTCAGTGAGCGGAAAAACAAAGGCGGGAAGCCGCAGTCGACTGGCAGCGAGAGCAGGTGAGGGAAGTTCGTTGAGGCGATTATGCATTTTCTCAGCCAGGGAGAGGTCGGGTAAGGATAAACGCAGTGCCATCACCATGTTATCCATCTGAGCCACCTTGATGGGTTGTGGGACGTGTGGCGGCACGAGTTGGTTGTAGACTGTCAGGTCGACGGGCAGGCAGCTATTATAGCTTCCCGAGCACCCGGTCCAAGCGAGAATTGTGACGTCTCCAGAACCTGTCAGAATGTGTTCCAGGAGGCGGCCGACTGCGCGATCACCCTCGCCATATATGACTGGAATGGCAACATTGAAGACGCCGAGCAACGAGTATGCAATATCTTCCACGAGCGTCGTTTGACGCGCAGAAGCCAAATAGAGCTTCTCGCGCACCTTCTCCAAGCCTGGTCGATGGACTGCCAGTTCCTGTGTAAAACCGCCCACAGCCTGTTGCATCTCGGAAATTATAGTAGGCGACTCTTTGTGGTTGAACATATTCAAGCCAAGGTACGGCTTCCAGTCTTCTGTGTAGAACTGGATGATCTTGGCAGCAACATATTCTTGGTACGTCCATCCACGAGTGTTCCAAATACTGCCCTTGAGGTCACCAGGTTTCTGGGACTGCGACCAGACACCACGGAGGTAGACAATCGTAAGGGACGAGCCACGATACCACGTGAACATGGCAACCAATGACTCTTGTAACACCACAGCATCCTTGCGATCAATGCAACAAGTGTCCGACCACACCCACTGGAATCCAAGAGAACGGACTAGCATGCAAAACGTCTGGAGCTTGATGTTTGGGAGGGATGGGTCTAGTTCGTAGATCGAGATGTTCTCGACCCTCTGAAACAGAGGTTCACCGTTCTCCCACCTGTGTGAGAACATCACGTATCGGTAATATTCTTTCACCTCTCTCCAAATACGTGCATGATCGATCCGAATTGTCATTGAAGACCGCATCTCGTCGTAGATCGGGAGTTTTTCGAAAGCTTTTGCTTGCTGTGGTTTATCATAAAGACGACCGGTAGCGGTATCGATGAGTACGCGCGGCATATGGCGAATAGTCTCGTTGATCGCACTTTGAATCGTCGTTGTGGCATCGAAGTACTGAGGACGAAGTTCTATGATCGAGATAAAGTAAACACATGTTCTCCGGGATACGGACATGACCCACCGCGAGTGTGTGGATCAGGTGAATGCTCAAGCTTTGAGATCATCATCTTGAATGCCTCGAATGCTTCGCTGTGGCGTCCCATGCCCTGTAATGCAGCATGCTTCCTCTCGTACCCCTTATGGGATGATGGGTCAAGCTCGATAACCTATATAGTATGGATCACCGAGGTCCACTCTATGCAACACGAGATACAACCCATACCTTGTCAGCATCGATTAATGCGACCTTCCACGAACCCGTGAGTGATCGCGCTTTACTTCGCTTCAAGAGAATATCACTCTGATTCGACGGATCGAGCGTCAAAGCGTCGGAGTACTGTTGAATAGCTGTGCCGTAGTTGCTAGAGTCCATCGCGGTGTCGCCGAGCTCCTCCAGCTTCTCAATACAACGGCCTCGAAAATCTGGGGAAAATGTTTGAATTAACCCCGACTACATTCACGTTGCAACCACCTACCAAGTTCCCATTGCGCTCGCTCATCGTCGGTGGTCGTGTCCTTTGGTGGCTCGTTCCGCATTTGTCGGAAACACTCGATTGCCTCCGCGACGCGATCGTCCCCTTCAAGAACGTCGCAGATCGCCTGATAAATGATAACCCTCGGAAGCTTGAACTGAACCAAAAGAGGTTTAGCGCCAGCTTCGGATTATCGTGTAAAGCATACCTTGGCAGCAGCACCTAATGCTTCGTTCGCTTTGCCACGAATCAACATCGTGCTCGCCCACTTGAGTAGTAGAGTGTTTTGAGTGGAATGGCTGAGGGACAAAGCAGTAGAGTAGGCTGCAATTGCTTCGTCAGGTTTCTCTGAGTTCGATGCCTCATCGCCAATGATTTCCAGCTTCGTTACGCAGCGATGCGTAAACTCTGATAGCAGGAATTAAATACTCCGTTCTAATGTGCGATGCAGAAACTCACCAAGAAGCCACTCCATTATCGATCTGTTGGCCCTGGCCTCTTCGCTTACGGTATTCGTGAGATCGAGAAGAGAAGCTGCAGCATCGATTATGTGGCCGTCGGCATATAGGGCTTCGCATTGATGCCGATGCTCGTGCGCAGAGATGATCTGGTCGAGGTTATCTGCTGTCCGTTGGGAGTTTACAAGCTGTACGTGGAGTTTCTGGATAGTTTTTCTGAGTTGCGCGATTTTGCTGTCTAATGGACGTGAATGTCAGTGAAACGCAAGTTAGGGTGGAGGTGGACACACTCGAGTCTTCCTCCTGTGCACGAAGATTGGCATGGAGGGAGTCGACGACTTCGTTGAGCTCATCCTTCGCGTGTTGGGATGTCGCGAGGTCGTGACTGAGTTCTTGGACCTTTTTCTCGAGATTCACTATTTTTTCGTCTAACGGACATTGGTGTCATCAAACTGGTATCAGGGTGCCAATGAACGTACCTGGGCTTTCATCCGGCACTATATGAGGTGATTCACGGATCTCCTCGAGATCAGTGCTTTCGACCCTCGCGGACCGGATTTCCTGCTCATTGAGCATCTGATGCAGTCAACAAAACGGGTTTCGATTAGGGAGCCATGCCACGCGTCGAGCTTTGGATGCAGTGCACGTACATCGTCGCGGCAGGGTGAGGGAGGAACATCACAGAGAGTATGTACCCTGATCGTCTTGCCCCCTCCAGTTGCAAGGCCGTGCACTGGTGAGACCGTCATGGACTGCACGAAAGGACCGTCTTGGATGATTTGTCCAATTTGTTGGTGCGTAGTAGCGTCCCATAATGAAACCGACGAGTTAGCGGAGGCGGCGATTAGTGTGCCATCGCTTATCAGGGCGATGCATGTGGGACGGTCGCTACTATGGATGGCCCATTGAGATCGCGTCGTCCTGGTGGACACGTCGAGACTGTTGATATTTCCGTCATGGGATAACGCAAAGAGCTCCTCGCTATTGGCCCAGGCTAGGGATTGGTTCAACGACGAGTTGACTTTGATTGGGACGTCGAAGAGGAGCTGGCCGTTCTGACTGTTGTAGATGCGGATGGAATAGTGGTCCAATGTAGCAGTGGCGATGAAGGCTCCGTTGGACCCCGAGAACTTGACTGCGGCCACAGCGGCGTCGTGTTTCAAGGGGCGGAGTAGAGGTTGACCCGTCAAGAGTGTCCAGACGCAAACAGTCGAGTCATACGATCCAGTCGCGATCCTCCTCCCATCTGGAGAGACGTCCACCGCACGCACCCAATCGCTGTGTCGTCTGAACTCATTCAGCTTTTTACGGTTCTCCGCATTCCATACCGTCACCACGCCACTAATCGTCCCACTCACGATCCACTTCCCATCTTGCGACACTGCGATGCTGCCAATAGCACTCCCCGCATCCATTGGCGTCCCCTCCTCCTCGCCGTCTTCCACTCGCCAACATCGAATCTTCCCTTCCTTGCCACCGCTCACGATGTGATCAGCGAGGAACGTAACCGACCATATGTCGTCTCGGCCATCAATTTCGATCGCTCGTACTTGCTGTGGGTCACGGTGGACGCTGCCCGAGGAGAGACTGTTTCTACCCGAGTCTTGGGTCCCTGTCAGCTTCGCACTCTCAAATGTCTCGCCCAGGTACTCACCACTCTTTGACCATCGCTTTATATTCCAATGCATATTTGGCCAGATATCAGAACGATGGAAAGAACTTTGGATGCGCGGTCGCCGTCTACCTGCTGTAGGTCATTGGTCGCGGATATAAACGTGTACCAATATTATGCATCAGTTCACACACTATAATCATGGGCGCTTTCCTTGGACTCATTCCTGTTGTTTTCGATGGGGAAACTTGAAGTCGCTCTCGAAGCTACTTGGAGCAGTCAGTAGCGACTAAAGGAGTTGCGCAGTGATATCCCTCTATCCATCGGCGCAACGTATCCACCACACATCCGTACGTCGAGCCGCCGCAAGTGCATCAATATCGAACAATGGTTTAAGTGACTTCGTTCTTCACACTTTCCGACCTGCAAAGGCAGATCAATTAAAGTAAGTTGAAATTATTCAAGTAACTCTCTTTGAATTGCTAATGTACACGAAGGCTTAATTGGCCTGCACAGCGACCATGTGCCAGGGCTACTCTTTCCGAGGAGCTTGCGAAGCAACCTCTTGAAACTGGTCCCAAGGATGATCTCGACAATCTCCAAGTCTAAGATGATATGCTGTTTAACAGAACGGGGTTTGCCATATCTCGGACAGACTGAACCAAGACTAAACGCTGTTCTAGACGCGAATCACATGCGTACACGTGATCGTTTCGCGGTTAGAACAGCATTTAAGTCTGTCCTAAATATGGCACACCCCATTGTGGATAAGTAAGTCACCGCGCGAGCTACTTACACGACGTATTTTGCAGAATTTACGTTGGATGAAAATGTCGTCCGAAACGTGAAGACTGCACTTGGAATATAAGTTGGCGTTTGGGCAACAGTAAGACTTGAAATTTTCCCGATCGAAAATATGCAGGCCGATACTTGGAATATGAGTGAACGTGTTGCCTCCTCCTGGATGTTGGTGTGAATAAGAAAATTTGTAGTAGGAATAATGAGTGCCTAAACTTCAAGTTTAGGTCAGAAAATGAGACAAAACTTGAAGTTTGGGCTTATGACTATACTTGATGATCCTATTTGAAGTTGAGTATCACATTTAAAGCCAATTTAAATATCCATAATCTATTTGAAGTTTAGGCACACCACAAAATTTCTTATTCACACTGACATCCAGGAGGAGGCAACATGCTCACTCATATTCCAAGTATCAACCCACTTTTCGACTGGGAAATTTTCAAGTCCTACTGTTGCCCAAATGCCAATTTATATTACAAGTGTAGTCTTCATGTTTCGGACGACATTTTCATCCAACTTAAATGCTGCAAAACGCGTCGTGCATGACTTTCACGCGGTGAAATTACGCACAATAGCCGAAAGAGGTACCCTGCAATCATCATCGGTGCAAGTGATATGGGCTAGACAAGTGGACCACGCGGGTACTGGGAGTACGCAAGATATGCGAAATGAACGCAACCCTTGAAGGTTCGTAACACTCAGCAACCTTTCATTTCCCGCTCCGGTTTCGCCTCGGATCCCACCTGGCTTCCTCCTCTCCTCAGCGATGCCTTGGGGGAAGTTCACACGCTTGATGCGTATTTGAAGGGGGACTCATCTCAGCAAACAATGAGGGTGCGCACCTATGTGCTACTTCGTTTTCCTCTTCATAGTCTTTGGGCTCAATCTCGTTTTTACCCTTCCATACAATGATGCTGATTTTTCGTCCTTGCTTCTACTGGAGACATCCAACACGGTCAATCATCAATCGCTGCATCACAGCTGTTTGAAAATATTATTTATGACTATGGAGTCAACCTAGCCCATATCCGTATTTGGACCGCCGGAACATACGACTTGGCTTATGGCCTTGAGCTTGCTATGTAGCAGAGCCGAAGTTGCTAGCATAGACATTTTAATCGATCCTCACTATGATGATACTTGTAACATGCATCAGATGGACCAGGGCCATGCAACAAACTAATTGCTCTATAATGCGGGAGCCAACGCTGGACACCAGGCCATTCCTTCTGGTCGGCCTATCAATCTTGAGAGATTTGTACATCGAGTTTACCAGTATGTCTGCAGCCTCACCCTCATGTACAGTCCTTTCCGATCATAGCTGAGGCGTATTTTTTCCCTCGTTATACTCACAGACTTATGCAGGCATTGAGCTAACCACGTGAACGAAAAGTCACCTAAGATTGCGAAGACGACTGCATACAAATTGTAACTAAACAGATGGTAGGATGGTAAAACAGCGAGACAACAAGATCGAGGCAGGACAGCAAGAAAGATAAAACAAGAGTTTCAGGGTATATGCGAGGCACTCTTGATAGAGAATGACGAGCCAGAAACAAGACAAAAAACGTGAGTGGCTGTCCTTCAGCGGAGAGTAAAAGGATCGTCATATTCGCTGCCGACTTTAGCTGAATTCGTAGAACTGGTGGGCATCAGGGTTGTCTTTTCCCCAACTGCGAGCGCGAATTGTTCTTCGGACAGTTCCTGGATGGCACTGTCAATTTGGTCGGCATAATCGACCGTACCCTAGCAGGGATGGAATGGTCTCCTTGACCAAGTTAATGTGCCGTGTGGTTCGCCCAGGGAAAACCTGCGGCAATCAACAAAGCGAATCGCCATCAGGATGACATCTCACGCAGCAAGTTTTCGATACGAATGCACTTACATCTTCAAAGTAGGATGAGGGAAGCACATCATAGATATTCCGCAGGGTGATTGTCTTGCCTCCACCGATCCCAATGTTGTAGTTTGCTGAGATGGTCATGGACACAACGTCATTCGTATGCTGAATGACAGACCCGATTTTCTCGCGCGTCTCAGTGTCCCAGAACGAGACCGTTGAGTTCACAGAAGCTGCGATGAATCTGTCGTTGCTTGCCAGGGCGATGCACGTAGGATTGTTGTCGCTGTCACGAACAGACCATCTGGAAAGCGTCCTGCCACTGGATACGTCGAGACAGTTGATGTTGCCGTCGCGAGATAAGACAAAGAGCTGCTTGCTATTGCTTGCCCAGGCGATGGAATGGTTGTATGGCGAGTTGATTCCGATTGGGACGTTGACGAGGAGGCTGCCATTCCGACTGTCGTAGATCCGAACGGAATGCCAGCACCATGTGGCCGTGGCGATGAGGCGTCCGCTGGGAGAGAATTTGACTGCGGGCACCCACAGGTCGTGTTTCAGTGGACCGAGTAGTCGCTCGCCAGTCGAGAGCGACCAGACACAGACAGTCGAGTCATCCGATCCGGTCGCAATCCTCGTCCCATCCGGAGAGATGTCCACCGCACGCACCGATCTGCTGTGTCCTATGAACTCGGTCGCTGCTTCGTAGTTCTCCACATTCCACACCGTCACCCGCCCACTTTCTGTCACGCTCGCGACCCACTTTCCATTTCGTGACACAGCGATGTTGCGAACAGTACTCCATGCAGTCATTGATGTTTCCACTTCCTTGCCGTTTTTCACTCGCCAACATCGAATCTTCGGTCCCTCGCCGCCGCTCACGACGTGATTCCCACCGTCGAGGAATGCAATTGACAATATGCTATCTCGACCGTCGATTCTGCTTTCGCTCAATTCTTGGGTCTCCATCAGTGTCGCACTTTCCAACATCTTGCCCAGGTACTCACCGTTCCTCTGCCGCTTGCTTATTCTTGACAACATACGTGGCCAGTATCAGAGCGATGAAAAAGATGTGGGCAGCCGTACAGCTGTGGTACGCCATTCCCATCTAGTACACACTGCCTCCTGATGTGTCGGTTCACACACCTAAGATCATCTCTCAGATCTCGGCGCTTGCCCTCACCCCGAGTTTCGCCTGCTCGTCCTTCTTTTTCCGTCGCGGTGGTAGGCCTCGAGTTGCCGATGGGGAACCCGTTGTTGAGGAGGAGCTACGCAGCAGTCGGGAAAACCGAGGATGATGACAAGGGGTACTGCTGTAGCTCATCCCTTTGTTGGGTGGCCGCAGGCACATTGACATGCCCCATCAAACACTTCCGGGATCCCCGTGATGATGATTACGCGATACTCGAAATTCTCACCACCGAACTCGGCGCGACGTCGACGATGCAGTTCTCAACTTCTGTCGCTCAAATCCCACACTAAATTGACAGGCTACACTAATTTAATTGCTTGCTTCCCACGTCACTCAATGCCGGTCTCTTATGCTTACACACCAGGGATTTCGACATTTTATTGTCATTTACAGCGAATTTTAAGGCCGAGGAAATTTCAGATTTTATTGATTCTCATTTTTATGTCAGGAAAACTTAAAATCTCACCTAGTTTCTGGTGAAAATATCAAATTTTCTTGGCTATCTTTGACATTTTATGCTCATGAAAACGGGAAAATTAAATTTGAAATGTTTATTGTACTTTTAAACTACCTATGAATGACCACAAAATGTTGATGTCCCCGGTGTGTTAGGCTAGGTATCACATTGGTGGTCCCACACCTTGGTCATCCGTTCCCTCGTCCCCAGATCCAAATTCGAGCATCCCCCACTCAGTCTTAGGGCATTCACGATGCTTCGATCAGCAAGGAAGATAAAAGAGAATAGTCGATCCATCTCACTTGCGTTTCGTGGATATTGCTGCCGGACGGCGAGGGGGGCCTTCAACAAACTCTGGTCATACTCAGCAACACATTTAATCTCAGGACGCACTCTTCTCTGCCCACCAACTTGTTATAGAACACTCGCGGTGCGTTCCATTTAAATTGTCGCCTGGAAAGACATTGCTTTGCCTCTCATCGTTAGACATTAATCTACACCACACAATCTCTCTGTACACTGAGCGCGTGATTTCACTGGGATACTCACTAGGACACTGCTCGTCGTCGTCGTCAGTATGAGAGTGCATTCAAGTCATTAACAGGTTCCTGACAGGCCAAATGATCACTTTTGATGCCCCTAGATCTGGTAGCAGCGGCTAGGCGACGCACCCAAGTGGTGAGAGACACTATGAACAGGCAAGATAAAAACGATCGACTTTGACGTGAGAGGTAGGCGAGTAATTCAGATGTGGATGTGGAGCAGCTGAGCTGAAATAAGTGGTAGGACAAGATTGCACCAACTGGTGTGTATAGTACCCGACCAGCGGTACTGACAACTCGCCCGATCTCCATCCCCTTTCCCACCACAGGCTCGTAAGTACCCTCAGTTAGAGTCTGCGTCTACCCCCTGGTCCGCAAGGAATTCCTGCATAGGAATACCCTGTTCGGTACGTCCAAGCATAGTATGGTCGTTGGCGAACGCAGAGACTTACTGGGTGCGCGTGTGTTCCCACAGAACGTGCGTGTGTCGATCACTCAGCACCCATTTCAACCCAGGAAGGAAAGAAGAAGACATCTGCATAGCTATCTCAATCAACAATATCCTGTCAATTTCTAGCCCGACCTAAGGGCACGCGGGGCGATCCCGATCCCGATCCTGTCGTCCCCGGCTCCCTCCTTGCACTCTTAGCCACGTCTCACTTCTTCCCCTTCACTCGTCGCGGGGTACTCAAGTAGAAGGGTTAACACACTCTTTGAGAATGAACACAGCATGTTCCGATTCCAGACCAGAGTTCGTCCAATTTGTCAGGGTTATGGATATTATCAGCACTCGGGTTGGTTGACTATGACAGCTTCAAGCTGCCTATGCACGCTGAATGTCAATGTCAAGCCTGGCATGATATTGGCCGTAGTAAGAAGTGGGGAATGTTGAACGTGACGACATGGGGTGAGAGTATGCACGGAAACGAAACCATTCGATTGCGCATTCGTATGGTTAGCCAAATGCCAACGTTTGGTCAACTATAAACATTTGGTCAACTATATCGTGGGTGTCAAAAGGCGCGATGAGTCAAAATCGAAGAAGCACGTCATGTGGTGGGCTCTGTTCTTGCCCTACGTGAAGACCACAACCTGCATTAAACGCACGTATCCTATCGCGAGGGAGTTTGAGCCCAAGAACTTGGAGGGGACGAAAGGATCGCAACGTTGCACACGATGGAACCATGGGAAGCGGTAATAAATTTAGACCATGAAGGTAATTACATTCTCCGGAGACCACTGGGGTGGCGGGACTCCAAGAAGGTGAACGACCGTGACGGGTGCCCGTAAACCGAGATATTCTCGACCAGCTGGAATGTTGGTTCGTTGAGCTACCACCAACGGGACAGTATCACAGTTGGTAGAACATTTCACTGCTCTCTCAATATGTACAAGGTCAAGTCGAATAGTTACTGAAGACCGCAGTTGTCATAGATCCCGAGTTCCTCAAACGCTGTTGCTTGTTGTGTTTTATCGCAGAGACGACCGGAAGTGATGTCGATGAGCACATGTAGGAGGTGGCGGATAGTCTGGTCGGTCACCCCTCAAATCGTCGGTGTAGCATCAAGCCAGCGATGACGAAGTGCTACGATTGAAATTAAAAAAATTAACACATGCTGTTGAGCGCGAGACGGACGAAATGGCTCACCACGAACGTGCGAATCAGGGCATAGTTGGAGCATTGAAAGCATCATCTTGAATGCCCCGGATGCTTCGCTGTGACGCCCCATGCCATGTAATGCCGCGTGCTTTATCTCGTAGCCCTTATAGGATGATGGGTCGAGCTCGATAGCCTAAATAGTATGGATCACCAAGGTCCGTTTTATCCGACACGAGGTGCGATCCATACCTTGTCAGCATCGATCAATGCCTCCTCCCACAAGCACAGGGCTGCTCGCACTGTGCATCGCTTGAGGAAAATACCACTCTGATCCGTCGGCTCGAGTGTCAATGCATCGGAGTACTGTTTGATGGCTGCGTCGTAGTCCTGAGAGTCCATGGCGGTGTCGCCGAGTTTCACTAGCTTCTTGATACAACGTCCTCGAAAATCTGGGGGAATTGCTTGAATTAATCTCAGCCACGATGCTGTCGTAGTAACACCCACCGAGTTTCCATTGCGTTCGCTCATCATAGGTGTTCGTGTCCTCTGGTAGTTCGCTCCCTATTTGGCGGAAACACTCGATTGCCACCGTGACGCGACCGTCTTCTTCCAGAGTGTCGCAGACTGCCTGATGGATGACAAACTTCGGAAGCTGAAACTGAACCGAAATAGTCTCGATATGCTGACCCAAACTATACGTAAAGCATACCTTGGTAGCGGCACTCAATGCTTCGTTCGCTGTGCGATGAATTAATATCGCCCTCGCCCATTTGATTAGTACAGTGTTCGGGGTCGAGGGACTGAGTAACAATGCAGTAGAGTAGGCCGCAACCGCTTCATCCTGTTTCTTGGCGTTCGATGCTTCGTCTCCAACTCTTTCCAGCGCCGTGACGCATCGGTGCGTAAACTCTGATGATAAGAATTGAATACTCTATCCCTGCGTGAGGCGCCAAAACTCACTAGAAAGCCAGTCCATTATCAGCTTGTTTGCTCTGACCTCCTCGCTCACGGTGTTTACGATCTCGAGAAGCAACACCGCAGAATCGACTATGCGGTCGTCGGCATACAGGGCTTCGCATTGATGTTTCTGCTCGTGTACACGAAGGATCTGGGCGAGGTTATCCGCTCTGCGTTGGTCGTTGGCACAACGGGTGCGGAGCTGTTGGGCAGTAATTTCGAGATCCTCGATTATGCTGTCTAATGGACGTGGACGTCGATGAAGCACGAGTGAGGGTGGCGATGGACGTACTCGAGTTCATGTCCTGTAGACGAAGGAAGTTGATAGCTTTGTAGAGTGTATCCTCGTTGTGATGAGCTGTGCGTTGGGAGTCGGAGAGCTGGTTTTGGAGTTGCTGAACGGTTTCTTCGAGACGCGCGATTTTGCTGTCTAATAGACGCAGATGTCAATGAAGCGCGAGTGAGGATGGCGATGGACGCACTCGAGTTCACATCCTGTGCACGAAAAAACTCAATGGTTTTGTTGAATCTGTCCTGCTCCTGAGCAGCTGCGCGTTGTGAGTCGGAGAGCTGGTTATGGAGTTGCTGGACAGTTTCTTCGAGACGCGCGATTTCACTATCTAAGGGATGTAGATGTCAACGACATACGGGTCAGGGTACTAATAAACGCACTTGAGCTTTGTTGCGCACGAACAAACTGTGTTGTGATCAAGAAACCGTCTCGAGCATGGACTTTTAACGCAAGTACACTTACATCGTCAGAGTAGGATGAGGGAACGGTGCTACGGAGACTGCGAAGGGTGATGAACTGGCCTCCACCAATCACAAGGTCGTAGTTTGCTGAGATGGCCATGGACTCGACGCTCGATGTATGCTCGATGACAGACCCAATTTGCTTGTGCGTCGTAGTGTCCCAGAATGAAACCGATGAATTAGCGGAGGCCGCAATGAATGTACCGTTGCTTGCCAAAGCGATGCACCTGGGTTCGTTGCTGCTGTGAATGGGCCATCGGGAGAGCGTTGTTCCGGTAGACACATCGAGACAGTTGATGTTGCCGTCGTGAGACAAGACGAAGAGTTGCTTGCTGTCGCTGGCCCAGGCGAGGGACTGGTTCAACGCGTGGATGACTTTGATACGGACATTGACGAGGAGGCGGCCGTTCTGACCGTCGTAAATCCGAACGGAGTCGTGACTCTGCGTGGCAGTGGCGATGAGGCGTCCGCTGGGTGAGAATTTGACTGCGGCCACGTTATTGTTGTGATACAAGGGGTCGAGGAGGAGTCGCTCGCCAGTCGACAGCGACGAGACACAAGCGGTGTGGTCCCATGATCCAGTCGCAATTCTCGTCCCATCTAACGAGACATCGACTGCACACACCCAATCGGCGTGTCCGTCGAACTCGGATACCTTTTTGTGGTTCTTCGCATTCCACACCGTCACCCTTTTCGACGTCCCACTCACGATCCACTTGTCATCTCGTGACACTGCAATATTCCAAACCTGAGTATTCCCCACACTCATTGGCCACCCCACCTCCTTGCCATCTTCCACTCGCCAACGTTGAATCTTACCGCCATAGCCACCGCTCACAATGTGCTTCCCATCAGCGAGGAAGGCGACTGTCTGTATGTCATCTCGAACACAGATTTCGATCGGGTTTGGGTTTGCTCCCCTGTCGTAAACGTCACTGGAGGAGGAACTGTTTTCACTCGACTCTCGGGTCGTCGTCAGTATCACACTTTCGAATGTTTCGCCAGGTACTTACCATTCCATGGCCACCAGCCTGAGCTTAGTGTCGAAAACATACTTGCCAAGATATCAGAGTGATGGAAAGAAGAGTGCACGGTCGTTTACAGGCGCTACGCCATTGTCACCTGGTATATATATAGATGTCTCCTTATCACTATGCATCAATTCACACACCTATAAATGGCTCTGGGCGCTTGCGCCTCAATGGACACTTATTGTTGCGACCATGGCGGTGATCTCCGAGTCGTCGATGGGGAAAATCCCTCTTGAAGTTGGTGGTAATGGACACCAGCGACGGAACGATCTATGCAGCAAGCAGGGGTCCCGAGGATGGTGACATGGGGTCCTGTAGCTTCGTTCGTGTTTACCCGGTTCCCAACGCCCATCACATCGACGCTTCAAGTTGTTTCGCAAAAAAGCCACAGGATCTCTCGCTATCTGAGCGCGACGTCTCAACCACACATTCCTGTGTTGGGCCACCGCAAGCACATCAATACGTCTCATCGAACATAGCTAGTGAGTGTCTGAATCACATCAGCGAAAACTCCCAAACCTTGCATGGCCTTGAAAGGCCCAACAAGGTCCTCCAAGGCTATGCAAGGTACATTGGCATTGGAACGTGTTGCAAAGAAATACTCCGAACTTGCAGGGCCATACAAGGCACGCTCATCGAAGCAATCTTACTTAGCCTTGCAAGACTATGCAGGGTCTTACTAGGTCATTACACTCGGCCCTCGTCTTGCCAGTTCCTTCAAGGCAATATTAGCCCATCATAGGGTTACTTGGATTCACGATGCTATAGTAGTACATCTATCCATTGTATAGTACAAGGTCGAAGCTGTGGCCTGGGACATGCGAGCGTGGTGAGTCTATTGCAGAGAGAACAGTGCATGGGGGGCGTGCGAGCATGGTAGCGATCAAGAAATGCTGGGTCCGTTGTACAGAGAATGTGCGAGCATGGTACCGATCAAGAAATGCTGGGTCCATTGTACAGAGAACGTGCGAGCATGTGTGCATTGTACTGGTCGAGAAATCGAGAATCTGTTGCAGAGAAGTCGAGAGCGAGCATGGTATCGATCAAGAAGTGCAGAGTCCGTTGTACAGAGAACGTGCGAGCATGCAGTGAGACAACAAGGCGGCGAGATGGAGAGACAGTGACAGGACTAGATACTATGGCGATCAGTATGGAAATTTCTGAGAAAATGCGTACCAAACATTTAAAATCCGTTTGCACGATTCTTGCGTGTAGGGTTGCGTTTTGATGGAGCTGCTGGGGGTTTCAGTATCACCCTCTTTTTTGGGGCTGGCTGAGTAATCGTATCGTCGTCGTTTGCTGTGGTGCCACAGCATCAGGAATTTGACACCGCGGTTAGCCACGCTTATCTAGCCTTTTCCGTGCTTCTTAACCTTTTCAACCTCTGACTGTATCATAACTTCCCATAAAAAGCACTCAAGTAAATTAAGCACGGGAAGAAGAATCCGAGCAGGTGCATTGCAATCGAACAAGTATGATACAGGTATAGGATCGAAAAAGCAACAAAAAAGCAAGTACTGTGGCACCAAGTATGGGAAGGGACTTCAACTCATAGCAAGTGCTGGGCAAATATCGAAGGTATTGCGACTGAAATATGATGGACAAATGGCCATGTTTGTCATGAATCGTGGATTCGGAGACAATCTGAGTGAGATATGGCTTGACATGGATGCCAAGAACATTGACAACAGTACTGAAACTGTCCAGCATGACTTGGTCTTCTGTAGTCTGTATCAAAACTATGGTATTCTTATTCTGAATTTCCATATTCCAAAACCATAGTTATCTTATTATTTCGCTATTCATATTCTTTGGGTTCTAGACTTACTTTACTTCATATGAGTCTAGATCATGATGTCATACCCTTGACCCTTACGGTCTAGATACTACGTCATATCCTTTATCCAGGGTATAGGGTATTACTATACATAGTACATCATATGATAGTTTATCGTCCAATAGCCCTTCAGGGTACAAGGGCATTACCTAGTTAGTGTTAGACACAGCTTGGTCT
>JBBPRX010000382.1:0-16043 GCA_038093195.1 Boletus fagicola
GGAGAAGGTCCTCGAGACGCTCGTATGTGTTGGAGGTGCCACGGCGGTGAAGCGGGACCCTGCCGAGCGAGTCTGGATAACGAGTTGCCGGGCGACCTCTCTGGGGCGTCAAAGGGGTTGGCGAAGCCGTTGTATCGGTGGGGGTCGGGGTGGCATGTGACGAAATTGCGGAGTCATCCGGTGAGGAGAGGGAGGTACGAGAGGCGGGAGGCTGTTTGGAAACACGAGGTCGATTAGTCTGCCTCGGAGCGGGTTGGGTGTACACGTACAATGACCGTTTGACGATCCATGGTGCCTCGTGTAGGTGCTGCAGTCATGATCTTGATGCTTGGCTGACACGGGCGAGATGGAGGACGCCGGGCCCCCCAGCTTCGAGAGGACTCGGAGGCTGGAGTGGTGTAAATATAGGAAAGAAGAAGAAAGGAGGGAGATGGTCAAGCTGAGGTGTGGACGTCAATGCGGGCCCCGCCGGGGTCATCCACTCGTCACACTGCACTGCTTATTAGACTCTCCACATGGTTCGGCGCATTTTTTTCCTACAGCTGTCACAATCCATCATTCTATCATTGAGTACTGACGTGTCGTCGAGTTCATCAAAGCTGCCACTATCTACAGAGTTGTGTGCATGCTAGAGGGCGCTTTGACTTCTCATGCCATCGACAGGGCCTTGGGAGTCGGGACAATGCAAATTACTTTTCACCTTCACCTTCACGTCCACACTTCCATCCTTCGCCTTTTGAATGAAGTTGGATCACTGATCAATGCATCCACAGCCAAAGCTCGCCAACTTACATCGCAACTAGGGTCACAAATGTGATACAGTAGTTTGCACTGGTGGAAGGCCATCATGAAACACGTAATGTGATTACCGGCACCAGTTTACGTCGCACCGCGAACTCACCGGAACCTCTTGACTCCCCCAGAAGTTCACGCAGGAATGTAGCAAAGGGTGATGGCCGTGCGCGTGACCAGTCAAGGTACTGTCGCATAACTTCATCACCGTTCGGAGATGCTCCGGACTCGATTGACTGTTTGCTCAGTCATGTAGATCCCCCTTGGTAGCTTCGGACCATCCGTTTTTGGCGCCTTCTCAGAAGCTTGGATGCATCCTTCTGTTCACACACACACAGCCGGGCACTTCCTAGATCTGGTTCGAGACTAAGATCTTAGTATCAAAGAAGACTTGCACGCTTGAAGATACGTCTGGTCCCACTACGAACGTTCGGAAGTAGCTTCGACGTACGTTGCAACAACTACGCGCGTCGTTTCGCTCTCCAACCGTCACGTACTAGGGATTCTGCATTTGGCCGCGTCGCTTTCGGACAGACTAGTCACTTACTTGGGCGACGCGCGCGAAAGTTGAGTAGTCGCCAAAGTCTGTCACTTTCGGTTATCCAAGGGTAGGTGGGCAGACGCCTCGCGGTTATCAACCTCACTTACAAAATAACGAAATATTATCACCATGACATCAACATGGTGCACAACCTGTCAAAAGTTCTAGGGCGACTTCAGGAAGGTCTGCGGAGTCAAGTCTGCGTTTCACTCATATGACTGCGATGGATCATGCTACACGGCCATCATTAGATCACATCAAACAAGGGGTCGTTATCAATACGAACCAGTTCTCGGAAGAGAGCCGCAACCTGTTTCGACTGAAATAGATGTGTGTCTAGAGGTAGGTCGTTCCGAGAAGCCTAACACAGGAAATGCCTAAAGACAATATCCCCGAGAAAGATGGACCACTTGCATCATCGTGGCCACCAAGAAACCTGTCCCTCGCGTTCAACACAATCCGTTCACGCGACCACAGAGTTTATCCCACCCTAATACTTTTGCCCATGGTTAATCCCTATTGATCGAGAATTTCCGAGAAGAGGTATGATTACGACTGCACGAGAAATAATTGCGTTTAAAAGGTCCCTCTAGCGTTGGCGCTCTCTGGGTGACCAAGTTAAGACATGGTCAGTGGGAAAGGCGTACACTCTGGGTTCATGTCATCGTGGCTGGTATGACTCGAGGCTGTTTCTTCAGGAACGCATATCGTCTGGGTACGTTAGTGAGAGTGTCTACGGACATTATCTTATGTCTAGCGTCAAGTTGGTGTAGTATGCTTTTAGCTTCAGAACAGTTCAAGAACTGATCAGATCACAGCGAGGAATTCATAACTGAGAGTTACCACCAATCAATGGCTCGAATCGCAACATCCACCATTCTCAGCACTGTAGAGAAGGAGGAAATCGACAACGCACTGAACCCCAGCAATGCGGCAAGTGTCATCATTGTCATGTCAAGGAGTGTTGCTGTGCGTTCGTTTTCGTCGATTTTACTTGCACCCGCAGTCCGCTGTATGCATCGATATCACAACGTGAATGGGACGATGCTTATTAGGCGTCCCAACGAGGATGTGTGGTCGATACGACAGACGGTACATGTTGCCGAGCAGAGCGCGCTTCAAAGGTTTGTTGGTCTATGTGATCATTCCTGTTTCTTGTTCTTGGGATCTGGTTAGAGCGATGTCGATTCCGACCCAGCGAAACATACTCGGCATCATTGAGGGTCTCCTAACCATCGCTTGTCAATAAATTTAAAGATGACATTCGTTCTATGGACACGCCACTGTACGACTCTCCTCTTCGTCCATACCTCATATCCAGTGGAGCTTACCCATCATCAACCTTGACTGCGTGGTGACCTAGATCTTACTAGCCACCTTTGGCATCGAAAAGCCGCCTTTCGACTCTGTGCTGATCGGAAACAGAGCTTCTCCTAGGCAAAACCTAAAATACTACATGCCAACTAAAACTCGAAGAGAGCTGCGTAGCAATTCAACTCAGCTATACATGCTCACCTGGACTAGCACCAACGCCACTACCAATCCAGGAGAGGAGCATGAGCTCGCACGCTTGTACTTCTTGTACTTCCACACCATGTTTATCCGGTCGTCCAAAAGTCGCGGGGATGTGTGGAGACCCGCTGTTGCTCAGTATGGCATCCTGGCCTTTGTGTTCCGTTCCAATGAAAATTTTCTTTTGTTTTCTTCAACAGGGTGACCCGTTGGCAATTCACGGCATCAGTCCACAATATATGCATTTAGTATAGTCCGATCCTTCTAATCTTTCCAAGGGTGTGGCGTCTCCGAGGGGCGTACACGCCCTCCGGAGCATAGACTGCAGAGTTGATGACCCTTAACACGCGCCGCATCAGGTTGGCTCATGGTTTGGTGTGTAACATGCAAACCAACCATCTTTACAGGGGACCTAACTGGTCGAAGTGTGAGCTCAATGTCACACGGGAAAATGACATCGCGGCAACTCTTATTCAGCTCCGCCCTCTGTAGATGGCCGGCCGTCGGATCACTTGACCGTGGCTGAGCGCTGACTGTCAAGCCGGAAGATGTGGTACAAATCCTTCCATCGACACTAAACCATAAGTTCGTGACTGCGCGCACAAAGTATGCCATCGAATTGGATATAAACTACTCGGCGAGCCATACAAGCAAATGTAGCATCCCCCCAGCCCTCTCGGCGTCAGGTATGTTTATGATTCGCGCTACTCTCCTTTTCATTGCGATGGCAACATTGGGCAGCGCCTTAAAGTCTACCTTTGTTGGCGATACGCAGAGAGTGCTCTCCCAGTCCCGCCTTTTCATGAGCGACACATGCCGGGAGATTGCAGCCTCTATTTCTGCGGCATCAGAAGTCTACGATGGCGGTTCGTTGTTGTATATACTGTATCCCTCATGTTTGAGTTCACACTCAAGCATGATCTTATTGTAGCATCAGTTAACTACATAGAAGATATCAGCCACTGGGCATTGTCGAGCACCCAAGTTGCAGCGTGCTCGTTCGAGCCTGGTACACCCGAAGATGTTGGTGTTGCGGTGAGTACACTCTATTAAATTCATGTCTCTTTCACCAAGGACGATGTATCTAGCTACGAATTCTCGGCCAAACACACACTCCATTCGCGGTTCGTATCCGAGTCGTTTGGCTCTGGAAATAATTCAAAACCCGTAATGTGTCCCTACAGGTCAAGGGTGGTGGTCACACCGCCAACCCAGGGTTTTCGTCAACTGTGGGAGTCCAAATAGCGATGTCGAGGTTCTCCGAGGTTGTTTACGATTCCACGGCACAAGCGGCTACGATAGGAGCAGGTCTGATCTGGGATAATGTTTACGCGGCGCTTGAGCCACATGGAGTGAATGTCGTTGGCGGACGGGTGCCCGGTGTGGGCGTTGCTGGATTTACACTCGGGGGAGGTATGTTCGGAAGTACGACTGAAAGATACTTTTCAAGTTAACGGTATAAACAGGCTACTCGTGGCTCACAAACCAATATGGTTTGACCATCGACACCGTGCAAACGTTTGAGCTGGTTGCTCCCAATGGGACAGTCATGAACGTTACGCAGACGTCGAGTCCTGATCTGTTTTTCGCTTTGAAAGTACGTGCTCTTCTGAACATGACGTGGTAACCTCGTTGATTTCTTCGTAGGGTGGTTTGAATAACTTTGTACGTAACAATGATCTACCAACGACTCGCTGCTAATCGTCGTTCAGGGTATTGTGACTAGGTTTACGTTAAAAACGTTCCCGCAGACGCAAGTTTGGGTACGTATGCATCCACTCCCAATACCTATCCAGATGACCTAACCCAGGATGTAAAGGGAGGTCTCATTACCTATACCGCGGACGTGCTAGACGAGGTTAACCTAGCGACGGTGAATTTTTCAGCAAACAACACGGATCCAAAGGCTGGGATACTCACAACATATAACTACCTCCTCGGTCAGGTGATTCATTTTGGCATCGTCTTCTTTGGAATCCACTTCCAACAAATTTGTTCGTCTCACCATAGCCGGGCGTGTCCGAGGTCATTTTCTATGATGCGCCAACCCCACCCACCGGAATCTTTGATGAATTTCTAGCAATTCCTTCACTCACGCGGGATGTTTCGACGCATTCCTTCTCCGCTTTTGTACAGTCTGTACCTGCAAGCGTAATTTTTGGAACACGGTAAGCGCATCTCTTGTCGAAGCTGCAAGAGGATTCCAAATACATCAATAGAGCCATCTTCAACACAATTTCTTCGACGAATTATCCGCTCTCCTTGCTTCAGTCAATCGTCAATGAGTCTGTCGTAAGCGGATCGTCTCACTTCCGTTCCCTGTAATAAGTCGCTGATCGTTCCACTCTAGTATTGGGGCAAAAACACTCCGGATTCTGTGGTTTTCATTTCTTATGATGTAGAACCTTTTCTCCCCACGCTCTTCACCTACAATACGACTCCGTCGGCGTATCCGCCTAACCGTACTCAAGCCCTCTTCCCGCTCAACATTTACTATGCATGGGTGTCGTCGGAATTTGACGAATTCATTCACGATGTGGTACGGACGAGCGCGAAGACGCTCCAGGCACATGTGATCGATGGCGGTCAGAGTGACGTCGCCGACGCGGCTGTCTATCCCAACTATGCCATTTTCGATACGCCGTTGGTCAACATGTATGGTGCAAACCTACCGAGATTACGGGCGATCAAAGCGGCGGTAGACCCGGAGAATGTCATGGGTCTTGCTGGTGGTTTCAAGTTCTGATTTCATTTCGACACGTTGTAATGCCTCCCTGTACATGTATAGTATCATGCTGGTCTGTGAGACCGTTCCCGCGCGAACGGTGTGGTCTAAACCTTAACTCAGCCAAGCTCCGGGGGAAGAACAGACCAAGGGGTGACAATAAAAATGGGTACATATAGCCTTGTCAAACGGTGAATAAACAAAGCATTTTTTTCTTGACCGACAGTAACCATCGGTATCGGGTGGCGCTCGTAGATTGAGGACACTAACGAAATGTATATGAAACGAAAGATGGTTGGGTTCTACAAGGATGTTCGGCGAAAGGTGGTTCACACTTGCATGCGCATTACAAGCGCGGTGACACCATTCTCGATCCTTCGGGCCCACCTTTGAAAAGGATGGGTATCACCTTGTCGATGAGAGGTTGTTGGCGACAACACTGCACTGCACTGGTCCTCTCCCAGTGGCATAGTGTCTACTCATCCAAGCTGCATGGTGGATCATCAGACTAGGATCGGGAAGACAAACTCTAATTTATTCCCTTCCTTCGACTTAGCGATGTTCGCGTCCATGCATACTCAGTGCCAGAAATTCAGGTATGCATCCTCGAACGTTTTGCATGAAACCGATGTTTGAGTGTCCCATCATGACATCTGGGATCCGAAGATGAACTCCAGCCAATCCACGACGGGAATGCTTTGGCAGTCGGCGAGATGCGCTTCCCATGTCGTTGGCATCTCGGTGATTACATTCTTCGCCTGTGTGCGGTGAACGAGTACTTGGCCAGAAGCCAAAGCCATCCGCTGGCCAGCTTGCCACGTTAACAACCGTGCCAGAGTTGGCTGAATTCGATAAAGTCCCCAGAGGGGCCCTATACTCCAGGCTCTGCACGCATATCGCTTGCGGCCACGCACGACAGGAGCGGTTCGGGTGGATAACTTGTGAATCTCCAGTGGCGGTCCAAGGTCGTCCCAAGACATGTGCGTAGGTGCCTCCCACACCTTTCTCCTGGTGCCCGACCGAATCTGGGTGTCCAAACGTGACGTTCAGACCAAATTGCTGTCCCAATATCGCGAGCACGTGGCTGGTATTATGTGGATTGAAACCTCCAGCCCCATATAACTTCGAGGACGTCGTGCGTTTGTCTGTGCGCGGTCTTGAGAGAAAGCCACCTATTCGCCATCGAGGACGGGTTAAGTAAGTAGGCGGCTATAACAACTTGAAAGAGAAGGGGCGCCATAAGGGTCTCCCATAACCCAGGACGTGATCTAGCCTTGAAACATCCACCATGCCAATTTCCCCAAGCCCCAATGCACTCTGGTCCTCTCCCAGTTGAGTGTAATGTAGGAAAAGCTGCTCACCATCTACAGCGACGCGAGGTCGCAGATGATTAGCATCGTCGGGACGTCGCCACACCTACATTTCTGATTCAGGGGGCGAAAAGTTAGCAACTACTCAGTAATGGTTT
Source organism: Boletus fagicola (assembly GCA_038093195.1). Lineage (NCBI taxonomy): Eukaryota > Fungi > Basidiomycota > Agaricomycetes > Boletales > Boletaceae > Boletus > Boletus fagicola. Next base: position 7,039 of record JBBPRX010000382.1, read on the forward strand.
CTCCGACACCAGTACCAGATAATGAGAGTATTTTAAGCTTCTCAGTGGTTTTATCAACTTCTGTCTCTGTGGTAATATTAGCAGCTTTATCAGTGTCCGTCACCTCGTCAACACCCGAAATGGAAGCCTTTGTCGTTGCACTGGGTTTATGGGGGGAGACTTTGGACGAAATCTGCATGACTCTACAGAAGATTGTCGAATCAGATTTAGGGTGGAGAATAGTATATCCACACCTTTTCGTATTTTTCGGCGAGTTTTCGGGAAAATCAGTCATGGCAGTGGACCTGGGAGGGTAGCTCATATAGCACATCTGGCCAACCCAACGCTTGATGGCCCCGCCTTGGCATTGCGAGGGGTGTAACTATTCGACAGGCATCCCTTGAGCGTATCAAATGAAGTGGTGAGGAAGGCGTAGGTGGTTTGGTACGCCTCCACAGTAGAGAGGAAATTGGTCACTGAGAGGCTCGATGGAATTGGTCCAGGATCTGGCACGCGCAGGGGAACCCACGACACTTGCAATATTGTATCTGGCTTTGAGACACACCTGCTGTCGACACAGGCCATAGACCTCTTTGGACACATCCATCTCTTCCGATTACCTCCATGTCTTGATACAACTTTTACTGTGAGGCAGACAATCAGAACGGATATCACTTGGCAGTGGCCCAGTATCCGGCGCGCTTTTTCCATTACATAATCGATCTGCAAACTACCACGGCCCCTCGTTGAAGGACGCCTCACAGCTATCGGTCCATCCACTGATCATGCACATGTGTCTCGCGGATTTCTGATACTCACCTTATAAACGTCTTACGTACTGTCCCATTAGTGAGCACTGGGATTAAAATTATCGGTAGGATCAAGGGGTTTTGTAATCCCCCTCGCCGTCTATGATAGCGTGTCAAACTTCTCACATTTTAGTGTGTCATACTACTAGTAAGTATTTACCATACTAATGCTTGTAAGGTTTAGTGGCGGCCTGGAGTTACTGATCTCAACCTACTTCAAAGGCACTTCGACTACTAGTAGTCAAGTTATGTTTTTGCGTGTGGCTGGTGACGATGATCGATATCGATGACGAGCCGCAAAGCATTAGATATTGAATGTCACATGCGGTTGAGCGTGCCTCGCATCCCCACGGCCGATCAATGGCAAACTGTGAACATCCGAATCTCCGAAACTCCCCTTCATAAATGGATATTCTGCTCCTACTTGACGCCCAAAGCATACTATCACCCTTGCACCATGGCCAAGTTCTACGACGAAATACCAGAATGGCTCTTTGTATGGATCCAGAAACAGCACATGTTCTGGGTTGCCTCGGCTCCACTCAGTATACAGGGCCATATTAATGTCTCACCAAAAGGAACAGCGGATTCCTTCCATGTGGTCAATTCAAAGCAGGTTTGGTACGAAGATCTGTCTGGAAGCGGTACGGTGTATAATGCATGAAGTGAGCTCGCGATGGTTGGCTGATCAAGCATTCAGGCATAGAGACTATCTCTCACATTCGTGAAAACGGCCGGATTACCCTCTTGTTTTCCGCCTTCGAAGGCCCCCCGAGGATCCTGAGGCTCTTTGGTGTCGGTGAGTATCCTTACGGCCTCAGCCACTGCGTTTGACTTGGGTCCCAATCATGCTGAGTGTCGTTGGAGGTACCGTGCACGAATACGGCACGCCCGAATACAATGCACTGATTCCCGCAGAAACTCGCAAGCCGGGCTCACGCTCCGCGATCGTCGTCGACATCTACCAAGTTGGCACGGTACGTACTGCACCCCAGATCATATCCTACAAAGGGGGTTAGTACTTACCGTAACATGTTTACGCCCCGACTTCACCCGCGATTACACAGTCCTGCGGCTACGCAGTCCCGCTGTACGACTTTGTGACACATCGTACACAGCTCCTCAGGACTTTTGACAAATTTGAAACCGGTGACCGATTGCTCGCCGCTTCGAACGGTCGAGAGCAACCTGAACAACAGCTCACCCCCCCTTGCGACACCAATGACCATAAAGAGAAAGGCGTCACTCCATCTCATACATCCCTCCGTGCATACTGGCTCCTGAAAAACATCCGCTCTCTAGATGGTCTACCGGGCCTACTCACAGCCCCAGATGCTATTCTTAGCATGACTCCTCAAAGTCGTTTCGACAAAGATGCTCGGCCGATGATGCGTCACAGGAAGGAAATGGAGAATGGTTCACGGGGGTTGGTGTTCGGAGATAGCATCAGTTTTGCTTCAGGTTTCATGTCCGGTGCTGTCGCTATGCTTGTGTTCGCCGCCATTCTACGAAAATTGTGAAAAAACCGTGGTAATTAAACGGACATTGTACACGAGAAGGGAGGGACCGAGGACTTCGAGGTAATGAACATGGGCAAGGAAGCCACCAACATGGCAACATGCGATCCAGTCAAAAACCCGGACCTGTGAGAAATTGTCTTGGGTGTGTACAGCCGGGCTCAACGGTGGTTTAGATGTCGTGGTATTCCTGCAGTACCTTGGGATGAAGGGCGAATGTTTGAACCGAAGGTCTCGTGGAACTGTTCTTCAGCAAAACGCAGTTGACATGCATCTTATGTGTATATTCAGTAGGAATGCGAGGCTGACGCACACAAGGTAAAGTGTACAATGTATCCCTCATGAAACGGTTGGTGAATCTTCTCTTCCAGAGAATTCGTAGGAGGATTTGAGGGGCACAATGTACGGCAGCCCGCTCTGAACATGGAAAGGAGAGATGATGATGAAGTGACTCGACGTGCTGGACAGGAAGCACAGCTGTCAATGAACTCGTGAAACTACTGAGCTCTACCTCTGTCCGCGGTTAACGCACTGGGACAGCAGCGAAAACAGAAGGGCTAGAATCCATGCCAGCATGGACTTACTTACTCCCGATGATATGCCATTGTAAGGGATACATGAAGATGCTCAACTTCAGCCGATCCATCCTCCTTCCGGGCTTTAAAGATCTTTTGTGCTGGATTCCAGAGGTAGTGTGAACGATAGAGTCCCTTGGAACATAGGTTGACTGCGGTGTGCATCAAAAGGACAAGAGCTCGACATATGCAATGGCACGTAGAGCCGTTATGCCAGTGGTAAATCATGGAATGCATTTGGTCTGACTTCGGGGGGTGCTAGTGAGTAAGGAACGACAGTCTTACATCGACGCTCGTGTCTGCTTGTGACTGAGAGCCTGAGGTTCGGATTGAGCAACGCTATATATTACTTAAGTTCATGGGTCAAGTCATCCATTCCACAGGACTGAATCTTTCAACTGAGCTGAATCCCATCGATCTTATCGCAGCCCGCTCTCGATACAGGAATTATTCATGAATCATAATTACAAGGTATCTCCCGTGCCATACTCTGTCATACTTCACGCGGATGGTCCCAAGCAACTGCCGACCACCTCGGCATTTCCCAAGTGAGTAACTCCTTCAGAAAAATCCAAGGGAATGGAACGTTTCTGGTCTTTGCAGACCTGCCATTTTGGAAAGAGCACGGTGAAAAAGACCATGTTTCGACATTTTGCTCTCGATCGCAGCTGCACAGTGTAGCAAGTGCGTGCAGGAGGTGGAATACAGAGTGAACATGGTTGTCAAACCTAATCTCCTCATTCCCCTCCCCTCCCTCCGTCCCGAGTCCCATTCCGATAACGGACTATACCTTTGTCCTTTAAACAGACCCAAATGCATTCTATTCGGAAACCGTGCACATTTTGGAAATTCTGACGAACTTGGCACTGACATACTCTCCCATCAGCCTCCCTCGGCTGATCACCTCGCGATGCTCCTTATTTAAGATCGTCAGCCAGATAAAGGCGAGAGTTTTGGGTATTCATTCTCAGTCTTTACTGCCCTCACGAACTCCCAACGGCCGTGATAGCAGCTTGCGGTGAGGGAATGAAGATACCAGTTCTCGACAGTGACAACAAGGTGTGTGAAGCAATCACCGAAGCTCAAATCTCGGATAGCAGCCGGCGTTCAGAACCGAAGAAAAACAGAGGGTACGTCGCCCCGTTTACCCTATTCGCCCACCTTGTATACTACGTGGCCGCTTTAAACACGGCAAGTTGAAGCGACATGAAACGCTCTGAGAACAAGACAAACTGAGTGCGGAGCGTCGGGTTTAGGGGGAAGAGACTCGTTCTTGTTGTCACGCAGCCGATTTGAAGTAATTGTTATACACTGATGTGTACTCGATTGGCATAGCGATTGGATGATCCCCACTACATTACAATTGATCGGTGATAATGCATAGGACCTGGAGAGAAAAATTGTGCGCTTGTGGGTCTCTTTTCTGCCTGACTCCCCACTGATAATGGGTATTTATCATGATGCATGGGTTTTTGGTGATCCCCAAATTTTCCCAACGGTGTGCACTGGAGTGCTTGGATCTCGATTCCAGTGCTTTGCTTGCACGTGACTGTTACGCGACGCGCTCTTTAAGAAACTTCCCACGATGGCCTTTTCCATCCAAAGCTTGTACCGTTTCACGTTTAGTGTCATTTCGGTAGGCCGTCGCAAGCCATCCACGCTGTCAAGAAACGCCGTCAAGAAGAGATTGAACACCTGCAGCCTCACCGATTCGTACTCTACACAAGCATTTTTCTTTGCCCCGAGCCACCTCGACCGTCCTTGCCTCGCTTTCTATCTCCCTCATATCGCCATCTGTCTCTCGCTGCTCAATATCCGCTCAGTTCAAGGTAATTCCAGCGTGTCATCGCACTTCTCATGACCCTTTTCCCTTATATCTTTGCGCATTTTGTAGGTGCCGTCGGTCGTCATGCACAAGCACTCTGTTTCCGTCCCTGTAGTTCCCGCATCCGCACCTACCTCCCCTGCCGCCGCTCGCTTTAACAGAATGGAGCGTGCATTGGGGCTTCCGGTCACACCGCAGCGCATAATCCGCCCTCAAAAGACCCTATATCGGTCACCGGTTACTCCAGCGAGCACCACTTCCACGCCTTATACGCCTCTCAGTCTCCGTTCTTTCTCAACAAATTCAAGCTCAACTATAAACACACCAGATTCTGTAGCGAGTTTCATGCGATTTCCTATCGCTCATTCTGCTGAAAATGAGACCACCGCCCTGTTAGCCGACAAGAGTTTGGCGGATATTGCTGCGAACTGGCGTTCACGCGCCAACAAAAACGGTATAAAGGTAGCTACTTCCGAGGACTCGAGTTTTGGTGATGACGAGGGTGCGTATATGCGGTTCTTTAAGTTGGTTTGATCACTCACATCGTTCCATTTCCTCTGTATGCTAATTCCGATCATTTCGCGCCACCGGATTGCTTTGATGGGAACACGCATCTACTTCTAAACGCATATATACACATCCCCAGCTAGTGACCTTACTCCTTCTGATGCGAGTTCAACACTGTTTGCAAACGAAGAATGTAAGTCGCTGCCAAGAGCATCCCAATTCGAGCTGTCTCTGATGATTCCCTGTACAGCTTTGCTTTCCCCCCTTTCCCTTCCGAACCACCGCCGATCTCGTACACAGTCGAGCATTCTGCCGATGTGCCCGTCAGTTTCCGCGCATGCACACAGGACGCCGGCAAGGCGGACCCTCGGGATCTTGAATACACCGCCACCTAAGCCTACAAACTCTAGCCAATTGAAATTTAAAGGAAGCATGACGGATCCCGCTCACACGCGTCGCCGCCCCGCTTTCGGACAGGTCTGTGCTTTACTTCGCCATATATCCCGTTAATTTTGCTGTGACTCATTTATTGTGTACCAATTCCAGACATCCACTGAGCTCTTTGACATCGATGAGAATGCTTTTGAACCGTACCCACAATCCTTTTCCTCCGCAGCTCAAACATTGGTCCTACAAGACCCCTTCAACGGCTCTGGACTGTCGACAATTACAGAATCTATCCCGCACCATCTTCAAAGCGCGTATTCTGAGATGTTCAACGTCTCCTCCGCCACGTCGCCACACACGACCTGCTCTGTTTGTGGTTGCAAAGGCGATCGGATGGCAGTTCTTGTACCCTGCAAACACCTGCTTTGCTCCGCTTGCATGACGAGCGCTCTCAACATCGTGGGTGAGAAAGATATTCATTGTGCCGTCTGCAAGATGTTCGTCAATGACTTCGAATTACAAACTGCCTCGGACGACGACGCTTCAGCATCCACTGTCAGCCAGAGACGTTTTCCTGTGATTTCAGACATCACATCTTCACCGCTACAACAACGATCGGTTCGAGGTGAACCTGCACTCCTGCCGAACACATTTGATCGCCATCCATTACCATCCTTGATGAGCACCATGTCTCTCTGCAATCCTCAGATGCGCCACTCGTCTACGTTTGCTACCGCCCCTCAAGCGCAAAGAGCAGAGAATGTTGTTCTTCGTATCGACAATGTTCCCTGGGTGGGTTCACTGGAAGCATGCCTTCTCCCTAGATCTGACAATTTAGCATTAGGATATTACACCTTCTGTTGTCGCTGCGTGGTTGAGGCATCCTATTGTCCGTGTTCACATACTTTTGGACCATCGAGGGAAGACTTGCAGTCATGCTTTTGTTGAGCTTTCTACGGAGGAGATAGCTAGAACAGCTCTCCGATCAGTCCAAAACTCGGTGCTTGGTAAAGGGAAACGGGCACGCGGAGTCACTGTCACCCTCAGCAGCCAGAGTGAGCTTATGCATGCGGTATGTCTGCTTTGTTAGAGAATGGTAGGAAACTCAACTCTTCCTACCAGTTATTTCCATCGTGGAAAGGTGATTGGAATGGTTCGCGGCCCTCCATCTCTGGACTGCGAGATGAACTACCATGTCTGATGTCTAAGGCGGAGCTTGATTCATTATTGAACCTCATTCAACGGCCTGATGTAAGTTATGTTGTTTTTGCCTACCGCTGTTCGTTGACACGGTTCATTGTCCAGTCGCATTTCTTGAAGGTGGCATCCCTTCCCTTCCATTCACTTATTAGCATCTTGTCGAAGTTCCCAGTGGATGTCGACAGCAGGGTCTTTTGGGAAGTTAAGATTAGTGATTCACTGTTCTGTTAGTGAATTCCTTGCCATCCTCGCAGTTGTTGTTGACCAACTGAGCTTTGCAGATATCACGCATAGTAAGGACCTGGTTCTCGCTGGTCGATGCTGTGGCTGATGTTTTGTTCTAGCTGCGCTTGATATCCTTGGGGCACGTTACCGGCAATCTATTCCTTATGATGAACCCCAGCTGCTTAACGAGCTCTTGGAAGCTGCTATTAACTGCAAGGGTGAGTTCAAATAGTGCTTCACCAGTGCATTTAATTTGACTCTGTGCTCCAAAGTATTCACAGAGGAACACATTGCGACGTTGACAACAATCCACAAGGCTTATACTTCTGCCTTTTCTGCGCAGCACAATTACCCTACAACCCATGTCCAACCTCCTCTCATGCCGGTCATGTGGGATCTGACTTCTGGTGGGTCGCCATACAGCGCGCTCGCCCGAGAATTCGGACTTCCTGAAACCGTTGTGCATGCGCTTGCTCAGAGATTAAACGGCTCCGGTTGACTCAAATTCCGGTCCCATTCCGAGTATGACCACTCCATCGTTGCAGCACGAACGTCACGACAGATCACGAAACCATTCCTGCTTCTCCCGCGGTTGGCATCGACTGCCTTCCGTTTTTCTTGGTACCACGGACTTAACGTCAAAAAGGCTCTTTCCCTTGCTTCCATTTTGCACATCACATCGGTTTTTTATTGCTCCATTCGCTTTCCCAAGATCCCGCATTTTGCTATGGATTTGCATACTGCTTCCTCTCGTTCCGCATCATGCTTGCTTTTTCCTTTACCCCCTTTGTAATGTGCAACAAACGAACATATGTTATGCTTGTATCGTAGACAGGTCTCCTGAACGTTGACGTTGGACGAGCCACGTGCTCCTTTGATTTGGGGGTTGGTGTAACCTGAAGCATGCGCAAAGTTGACATTTATACTTGGACGTGGCAGCAGGACAAGCCTCGAGAATGAGGCCTTGAGGGCCTTCTTCCTGAACCTGAAAGCCTGACGTTCCGCCCCCAATCGGTCTCCATTACGGTGCTCGGAGCGGCCTGACACTGTATGGTGCTCTCTTCAGCGAGCCATCGTTGGAAACTGGTCCTCCCGTGCCTAGTATTCGAGCGAGGTAGAACGCGTGCAACATACACCCTCGTGCATCCCACTCCGAGGTTGGCCTTGTCATACGTTCCTGTTCCTCAAGCAATGTACCAAGTTGGAATTCCTTGGATTCCGGCCTGTGGGGTATTTGAGAGGAACGTGAAGTAGGTCCGGTTGGGGTGAAAGTGTATGTACGTGTTGTGCCAGTGTATCTTACCTGTTCAAAGCTGTTTCAGTTCGTTCAAGTTCTCACTCTCTCTATTCTGTCCAGCTGGACTCTGGAGGGATCGACAGTCGGAGATGAAGACGGGTTCTTGGCAACGACTCGACTCCGAAGCTGATGTGATGAGCGTCGGCCCGGCAACCTGAATCATCCCATCTTTGTTCCAGCTTTCCAGGTCGAGAGCCAAACCTGTGCGGCGTAGTGCGTAGTCACGACCACTGGCAGTCCGAGTCCACGCAACCTGGCATCACAGTTCCCTCGACTCCCTCGCCGCGAAAAGTCGATCGTATTTGGGTTACGTCGTCAAACGACGACCGCGCCCTATTGCTAGACAGAGGTCAAAACCAAAACCTGTGTCAAGTGTGTCACGATCGAACCAGTGCAACCTCGTATCACACTTTCCTTTGACGATGGGACACCGCAAACAGTCGATCGTGTATGATGTCGTCATTTGACGGTTACACCCTTTTTGTTTCCAGACTTTGGCGACAACGACCCGATCCGTCTACATATCGACGGAGTGGCAAAGCCGAAACCTGTGTAGTTTGCGTCACGAACCGACACCAGTTCTATGGAACCTCGAATCGCGCTCGACGAGTATGGTTGGACTGCGGGCAACTGGACGGCAGCGCCTTTTGCACTCTTCTTTTCCCATGCACTGGGGGGGGGCGC
>JBBPRX010000383.1:0-16037 GCA_038093195.1 Boletus fagicola
GTAGGTGACATAATCAGATAGTTTTGAAGCACAGCATTCATCAGAATCTTATGCTATTTACTAAATAGTGACTGACAATATCGTGGTCAAATAAGTGTCCCAATGACATGTTGTTTTAATATGGTTATATCTTAGTGCCATGGCAACCAAATCACATGACCAAGGGCTCACTGTCAAGGTGGGGGTTAGGGCTATCAATAATTTATTTATGCTTTGAAGCTATTCAATAAACAATCAAAAAGTGCAAAACATTGGAACAATTTTGTGAGTCACTGTATACCATTAAGGCCAGATGACTTCGCAAATTTGAGGAAATTGGCATAGTCATCAGGATGGCATTTCAAGCATATCATATGGATTTTGTGTCTGGTTTGATCAGTGGTACAATGAGGATGAAGGATATTGTCACCAAACTAGCTATACATTGCGGTGGAGACTGGAGATGCTCTTGTACTGGTGCATGCAAGTAAGCTCTGTTCAGGAGTATTGGCAATATACAGTATATATGCAACAAGGGTTGTGTAACAATAGCTCAAATTACCGATATGATCGCTCATCATGACATCAAGGGAGGTGGCAACTTTCAAAAGATGCAAGAATCATCAGTCTAAACATTGGTGGAATAGGCAATCAGACAAGAGCCCACAGACTCAGGACTTCTTGTGGATGAAGGATAGGACTGGTAGGAGTGCAAGGAGGAGGAGACCATGGAGCGAGCCTCTTCTATGAATGTTGGGATCAATGTTGGCAAGGCTGATGAGTAATGGGTATGCCATGTGATATCCAGACATGACCAAGATATTTGTCTTGTCAGATGAAAGTGTAACACTTAATAATATGGCACCTGCTGGTATGTTGCTCTGGAGTGAAGAGGTGAGCCACAACTGAAAGGAAGAGTTCTAATGATCTTATTGTCCTCACCTGTAACTCCCAAGTGTGATCTCCAGAGAGCCAATCATCATAGACATGCACCAACTAAGCGGCCATTGACCATACCTTCTGAGGAACAAAAGAGATATGTACGTATGTATGTATTGTTACGATTGGAGAATCCCCCCCAGGTTTTTTCTCTCCACTGACTACCCAGGAGGCCTTAGCCTTTGACTACCCTGGTCAAGGCTTGTGGGATGACATCCTCTCTGACTTAGGAGAGTATGCCATACCGGACTCCATATGTATGGGCTGACATCTTCAAGGACACCACCCTCTTCCCCCTTGAGGCTGTTCCTATTCAGCCCCATTGATCCTATCTCTCCCACTGGCAGTACCACTGCCTCTCTGTTCTGTCTCTCTTTGTTCTGGTCTGTTCCTCTGTTTCATCTTATTTGGAATTCACCCACAGACACTACCTCTTCAACTATGCTCTCTTATGCATAGCCTCATGATCCTACTCTACCCATCTCTCTTTGTGTCTGCCCTGATGTTCCCTTTCCTATTTAGGTGAGCCTCCCCTAAACTACTTTCATAGTATATAAATTAGAACTCCGCTTGTATTGTAACTCTAACCTTGACCTATACAATCCAGTATATTCTCAAGTTCCTTTCTGTCCCCTCCAGCTTGTCACTTGATTTCTCTGCTTCCCTTTACCCTTATCCTCTCTGGGTCAGCCCCAGACATCTACACTGCATCATAATCCTTAAGGGTTCACCCCTCTAAGGATTCCTTGTTACCTTTAGGCTTCAGGCCTATAGTGCTTCTTGGGCTTCTCTAATGACAGAGGTCATTACAGTAAACTACAGGGTAGTTCGTAAGCAACAACTGTTGCTCGGTTATACTTCACTTGAGTTACACTCTTGTGTAACTTGTTATGTTCCTTAAATGTAACAGATATGATGATTGAAAAGTGGATGGCTGAGCAATGATTGTAGGCACTTGACAGGATCCCAATAATAGAGCATCATGGTGTGCTTTGTTGAAACCAATGAGTGCATGGTAAGGGATTTCCAGTGCAGCCTGGATGGCAACATTTCCATGTGCAGGTACAGTTGCCTTGCAGACTGGAACAAAATCAGAAGTGATATCACGTGAAGGGTGAGCAAGTCTTCGATGAATGGTCTGGTAGTCAACAGAGTACATATGTATATGACTCCGAGATGTGCGACAGCCTTTTCATATGATATGGACTTCAAGGTATAAATTGTATCACCTGGGTGATGAGGGTAGAAGCGAATGTATTCAGCTCCTGATTTCCTATGTAATGACAATTGCTGCGAGTTACCATGCACAGTTATGTTATCCTGAAGAAATCCTCCCATAGATAGGAGTCTAGTGTTTATATCTGGTACATGATATATAGGGAATAGGCACACTGAGTAGTTGCTGCTGTTGTCCTGTAAGACTGACAGTATAACAGTACCAACACCTTTAATCTGAGTCACACCATTTGCAGTGTATACATTGATGGAATCATGTAGCTCAGAGTATTCAGCGAAGTCTGTCATCACAAAAATGAAGTGGGGGATGCTCCAGAATCAATCATTCAGACAATCTCACCAATTGATTTTGACTTCCCCTTACATCTAGCACACTGAGAGAACAGAGTAGAGTGCACACATATATTTGTATCTAGTAAAAGTACTAATACATGTGGTGTTACGAGTGAGAAAAAAATTATTCTCTGTGGGGGGTAACTCGTTTAGCATAGATGTGGGTGAGGAAGAGAGAGAAAAAGGGACTGACATGATAATGTCATCCTCTTTGTCATATGTGTGCTTGTCGTCGAGAAAGTAGTCATTGAGGATCCTGGCAGTGTCAGCTATCTCCCCGTCAACATCTGATCCGTAGATGTTGACAGTTTCAGACTCGTTGTATTCATCCCAGGAGTGACGGGAGTGTGTGGGCATGCACATTTGCGATTGTGGCATGTCATGAGGGAACCATCTGGGTTGATGAGTGGGGGGAGTGAGACTGTGCCATCGAGCACGTCTTGCTCATACAAGATGTGGCTGGATATGTCGCAGTAGGCAGTTTCGTTGTATAACTTGCCTGTATCGTTTGCTTGGCCAAGAGGGCCACAGAGTGACATGGGCAAGAGGAGAGGTTGGTGTGGTAGCAACACAGGTATAAGTGGTGTGGTGTGTGAACCACACACGGTAAGACTGGGGGTGACGTGATGTGAGGGCGAGACGGAATGAGCCAGGAGTGGAGAGAGGATGCAAGTTGCGAGGTGATGAGGCACAAAAGTGAGGGAAGAAGACAAGCTGGGCGCGAGAGTGCGTGAGGTGCATGCAATACAGTCGGTAGAAGGATGAGGAGGTGGGGAATGTAACCGATCAAGGAGGGATAGTCTCCCAGCGACCATGTCCAGGGTGCATGCAACTTCCATAGAGGGTGTGATACCAATCCTATGGGCCAATGACAGTGAGTGGCGAGTGCTTGGATTCGCTGGCGGGTCATATTGTGTGGATCTGGCTGTATGTGTGAGTGTGCAGGGGTCATTGGTGGAGATCAGGAGGGCGAAAGGGATGTAGGTGAGGTTGGTTTCGAGGAAGGTGAGTGAGGTGAGGTGGCTCTGGGCGCTGTTGCCAGGCCCTTTGCCCTTGCCTCTGTGATTCCCACGGGGTCGCTTTGGTCGTGCAGTGCATCTCGTTGCTTGTTTGCACTGCTGCTGCTGCCTTTTTGGGGCACTGCCTGCTGCTCTGAGTTAAAGGAGGGAGGAGGAGGCTTCCATTTTATGGCAGAGAGCTTTCAAGCCAAGTGAGATGATGTGGAGGAAGAAGAAGGGGCTGAGCATCGAGTGGCGCATTGTTCCCACGATAAGACAATAGTCTTTCTGAGGTTGTCAAGCATCATCATATCAATTTTATCAGATGCGGTGAGCTGCTGAGCGACGCCTTCCATCAAGGGGGGTAACTTAGCCAATAACATCATTATTTGGACTTTTGTGGTGATATTGAAGCTGAATTCCTTGAGGCAAGAAAATAACATGATTAGATGATTGAGGGCCTTGCCTGGGTGCTGGTCAGAGGGAATATGAATATCAAGGACCTTTTTGAAATACGAGTAAGCATTAGCGATACCAGACTTGCCATAAGTGTCCTTAATGGCCTTCCAGGTTTCCGTCACTGTGGTGAGAGATCCAATCTTGGCATGTATGGGGGCTGAGACCCTTAATCTAATAGAGCCAAGAACCTTGGTGTTAGTAATGTCCCAGGCATCGACGTCTTCCTTGGAATCTTTGTCATCAGGGACCAGGGTCAGTCTAGGGTCTACAAGAATCCAAGAATCACCAGTAGACATGGAGTAGGCCTCCATCAAGGGGGCCCAGTCAATGTAGTTTGTTCTGTTGAGGACGGAAACAGTGTTGAATAGAGTGGAAGTCATGGTAACAGTGAATCTAGAAAAAAGCTTCGTCAGTGTCAATAATTTAAGGAAATAATGAGTGACAGGAAAAAAATTTCTAGAGTTCACATGGTTTGCAGCAAAAATAAATTTGCGCATTACCATGGTACTCCGTGCAGGTGAACTGGAGTGCTCATTGCTGTGATAGCTGCTCGTCAGGGCTCATAACCTGTTGAGCTGGTAGAAAGCAGCATCCTATAAAGGAGCACTAGAGGAGAGCACAACTAACTCACATGGTGGTTAGAGTAGAAGAATCTCTGGTTATTTATGGTGGTGTGCCATGTATTATATACATACAATTGTAGCAGAGCTATAATTACAGTATGTACTTGCCCTAAGATTGCATGTACTTTATCTAATCTACTTATTGAACAGCTGCTATAGAGCGCTATCATTCAATAACCCCTGTGCATGACAATTTCCCCTATTCCTCAGCTCCAGCGTTACCTGCTGCTGAACAATGTATCCAATCCAGCAAGCACAAAGCTGAAGATGAGATTGATGAGTCACTGGCCCTGCCTATGAAGAAAATTGCCCGGGGACAATGGCTGAAGCATCCACAAGTGAGTTTACCCTCACCTGACTGCAGGGGTGCTGATCCCAGTATAGCAACTACGCAGACATGAGACTGTGTTCACACCATCCTCAGACACAGTAAACTCACAACATTCACAGTCAAAGCCTTCCCAACCCTGCTTGCTTTGGCATTTGTCAACTGAACTTCTCTTGTTGATCATCAAGGAACTGGACCAGGAATCACTTTGAATGCTTTCACAAGCTTGCAAGTGTTTCTTGGAAATTGCCGCAGAATGTTACTTGGCAGGTTTGAAATTTCAAGATACTTGTCTAGTTGGGGGAGCTGGTGATTGGAGGTTACTGAGGGATGATGACTGTGAAGCTCTCCTGGTTTGGAGGTGTACAAATTCATTCCAGGTGCTGAAAGTTCTCTGGTTTACAGGTTCGCGATTGACAGGCGATCACCATTTTCGTGCACTATCAGGTTTTTTGGTTCACTAATAGGACTGGAGTCTGTGCAAAAGGCACACCTCATTCTCTATGCAGGCCCCACATGAGATTCTCCAGGATTGCTCTCCTGCCTGGAAAGTATTCAGGTGTCAGGCTGCCAGGAGTTGCATTGCAGTGGTGGAGCATGTATGTATGGGAATACAAACCTTGCTCAATGGTCACATTAACCCCTGCACAAGTAATCTTTGAGTGCTCTATGTCAACTCTCCACTGCTCTTCGCCTGCAAGACCATGTCTTTCATGGTCACAGCTTTGTATAGCGCCGCTCTCCAGCATCTCATGCTGACCAATACTGCCTTGGCTCCTGCAGAGTGGACAGCACTCATGATATCATTGAAACTCCCACGGCTCACCATCCTAGAAGTGGAAGCTATAGTAAATGTCCCATTCCCACCCTCGTCAGTTTCCTCATGAGACACAAAGTGCGGGAGCTACACATTTCACCCAACAAGCACCACATTACGACTGGACTGAAGTTGCGCCCACAACCTTGTACTCTTATCCCTTCACTGGCAAAACTGGATGCTCCAGCAGAAGTAATAACCATGTTGATGTGTCTTATGGATGTTCCAAAACCATTCCAGATGCTTGCCATTCAATTGCATCCTGTAAGCAACCAAAACTCCATACTCATGGACTGTATGGAGAAATTCCCAGAGCTAGAGGAGTTGCGAATTATTGTGGAAAGTGAAATTGATGATCAAGCAGTATATGCAGTATCTGATGACAAGCACATTTTCTCTGCTAAATCCATAGCTCTCAGCCTTTTGGAGCCAGGGGAAAACCCTGATATTATTGTGAGTCACTGTAATTTGTGCTGATCCTGGCTTACCCAATGAGATGTGCTCTAGGCATATTGTGTGCCTTGGATGCAATCATTCTCACACGCTTGTGCTGCATACATGCAGCTTGGTGTCTGATAACGAGCTTGTGGATCTGTTTCAAGCCTTTTCACCATTGGGAGAGAACCTGCAGGTAGATATTACTGAAGTACAAAGGTACTCCAGGCAGAGGTGACAGCAAGGAAGGAATGATGTGGGAGACACTCACACCATGTGGTAGTCGAGAGTGGTGGAATGAGCAAGAGATGCTTGACAGAGCAAGTAAGGTGTTCTAGAGATCTGAGGAGGATTCCGAGGATAGTGGCCTCAAGAGAGAGACTGATAGAACTATGAGGGATCTGGTAAAAAGCCTATTGTATTGGGGTGCAGGAATGACCCTTTACATACATATATATGATATAGAAAGGTGCACAGACCAAGCTATGTCTAACACTAACTAGGTAATGCCCTTGTACCCTGAAGGGCTATTGGATGATAAACTATCATACAATGTACTATGTATAGTAATACCCTATACCCTGGATAAAGGGTATGACATAGTGTCTAGACCATAAGGGTGAAGGGTATGACATCATGATCTAGACTCATATGAAGTAAAGTAAGTCTAGAACCCAAAAAATATGAATAGTGGAATAAATAAGATAACTATGGTTATGGAATATGGAAATTCAGAATAAGAATACCATAGTTTTGATACTCCCCTTCACTTGAATATTCCCATAAGTCACTAGGAGAGGACAGTAACTCACTCCATCCTATGACTTCTTTTCAGGGAAGCTGGATAAAGCAATCTGTTTGTGATTATCCTCAAAGCGTTGCCATGTCATGTTCTTAGTGAACATATCTGCTAGCTGATCTTCTGTAGGAATATAGTAGAGTTTGATGAAACCGTCTTCAATGCATTCCCAAATAAAGTGATAAGGGGTAGCAATATGCATTGTGCGTCCTTCCTGAGCAGGATTGGTAGCCAAGAATATGGCTCCTTGATTATCAGCATAAAGCGGAAATATGGATATGTTGTATCTCATTTCTGAGAACAAGGAACAAATCCACTTTAGTTGTCTAGCAACTTTAGTCATACCAACATATTCTGCTTCTGTAGATGACAAAGCAATCTTCTTTTGTCATCTAGATAGCCAAGAGACTATCCCATCTGCAAGGAAAATGATATAACCTGTGGTGGAGTGACAAGTCTCCAAGTCTCCTGCACAGTCAGTGTCACTATACACTAGAAAACCAGAATTACTGGCTCCTTTGTATGTGATACAGAGATCAATTGTGGATGTCAAATAGCGCACAGTATAAAGAGATTTCTGTAAATGTTTGATCAGTTTCTTAGCATAAGAAATCTGGTCAAGGATCAAAGTCCATTTGGAACAGTCTCCAGTTATATGCATCCCAAGATATTCCTTGACTTCTCCAAGGTCTCTGGATTCCCAGCATTTCATAAATTCATGCTTCTTGAAGAGAGTGTATTTCTTTGAGCTACCCATAAAAAGAGCATTGTCAACGTAAATTATGATAATAACAATATTATCACTGTGAAAATGAACATAAACTCCTGGATCAGAGAGTGTTCTCTTGAACCCAAAAGCCAGGACTGTTTTATGCATTACTTTGTTCCATTGCAATGCAGCTTGCTTCAATCCATAGATGGCTTTATTCAAGTGACAAACCCTTTTCTCCTGACCTTTGACAATGAAACCTTCTGGTTGCTCCATATAGATTTCTTTGTCAAGTTCTCCAAAGAGGAAAGCAGTCTTGGTGTCTAGAGCCTCAATGTCTCAATCTTCGAGAGCTGCTAGGGCAAGTAAGAGTCTAATGGTTTCAAACCTGGAAACAGGTGCAAAGGTTTCTTCAAAATCTATCCCAAAGACTTGAGTAAAGCCTTTCACTACAAAGCATGCTTTAAAGCAACCATCATTTTTCTTGGCAAAAACCCATCTTCCTTTTACAGATATACAATCTGGTGGAAGATTTGTGAGATCCCAGACATTGCAATCTAGAAGAGATTTAAACTGCATTAAGAAGAACAGAAAAGAATTTGGCTGAATATAGCTTATCCAAACCTTCCTCATTTGTAGGCCTCGACATTTGAGGTGCCAGTGGTCTCGGAGGTTGTTGCTCCAATGAAGGTTCTCTTCCACTATGAATATCCCGTTCAATATCAATAGGTGGTCGATCACCATAGGTGTTGTCAGGGATAAACTGAGGTCGTCTAACCTGAGTAGGTCTTTCCGGAATATCTGGAAGTTGTGGTAACCTGTTCCTAGTTTCCGGAACTAGAACTTCAATAGGATCATCCAAAGGATGTGATCCACATCCACAGCCAAGTGGCGTAGATGGATAAGGGTTGTGATGTGCTTCAGATAAAGGGGATCTCTGTTGTCCTGATAAAGGAACATCTCGTGCAACATCACTATCTCCCCTTCATCATCTACCTGTAACAATAGGTGGAGGTGATGGAGGTGATGGAGGTTGTGATTGATAACGTGGACGAGGTGAAGGTGAACACATATCGACATCAGAGTTATTACGTCTAGGATGAGGAGGTGGTGGTGGAGGAACTGTAGGTTCATCATCATCATCAGATGAATCATGAGGAGGTGGATGTGGAGATTGCTGTCTATCTCCGTTGGGATCTTGATTGGGTGGCAGATTCCTGGGAAGTGGAGTTGGAAATGGAATTGTCATGTAAGGAGTGTTTTCCTGGTGATGAGGTGGTAAATCCAAATTGTGTTTGCCAAGATCTTCATTAGTAGGGATTTCTTCATCAACAGGGATTTTGATAAAGGCAGGGTTGTTTTTCTCTTTGAGACAATGTGAAAAGGAGAATTCATCGAATGTGGCTGTGGCTGAGATGACAACACATCTCATTAAAGGATGCCAGAACTGGTAAGCCTTGGATCTAGGATCCAGATTGGCAACAAAACCCAATTCATATCCTATAAAGGTTAATTCCTCTGCTTTGGGATAAAGCTTGTTTGGTCTGTCTTCTTTAGGAATGAAGACATATGCTTTGCAACCAAACACCTTAAAGTATGAAACATCTGGTGTCTTCCAATTCCATTTGGAAATAGGAGTAGCCCAATTGTGGCGACACATGGGCTGACAGTTGTAAATATGGACAGCAGCTTCAACTGCATCCTGCCAGAATGATGGAGGTAAACATGCATGAAGACACATTGCTTCAGCTTTCTCCATGAGCATTTGATTAATACACTCAGCTCAACCGTTTTGTTGAGGGATACAAGGAACAGAAGTTTGGTGTTCAATCCCAGGAGACACAAGGAACGACTTCATGTCCCAGTTAAGATATTCCCCCCCATAATCCAAATGTATGGCGAGGAGAGAATAACCAGTTTGGTTAACTGCCCAAACAACTAAATGTCAAAACACTTCAACAGCATCTGATTTATGCTTCAAAAGCACAATCAAAACAAAACCAGAATAATCATCCAAAAAGGTCATAAACCATTTGTTATGATTATGAGACTGCATAGGCATCTTGCAAAGATCTCAGATGTGTGTACAAGGGCTAAAACATGATCTGTTCACTTCTCCAAAGAGAGAAATGGTTTCTGATGCTTTTTGCCCAATTCACAACCTTTACAAGGCGTGAAAGCAGAAGGAATAGAAAGTGAAGGCACACCTTCAACTTTAATAGGAAGATGCCAAATGGCATTTCTTGAAGCGTGTCCAAAGCGAAAGTGCCAGAGGTTATATGAATCTGCTTCCTGATGGGAGTGAACTCAATCATGTGTGGTCGGAAATGACTGAAACCAATGAAGGAGATTATTCAGCAACAAAGCAGAAACCTGTATTACCAAATTCCCATTATTGTTCCAAATGTTTGTTGTTTTGTGGATTTGACATTGGTAATCCATGCGGGTAAGTAAGTTGACCAATAGAAGTCGATGTGCTGCAGAAGGGGTATACCAGACATCTTGGAGTATAAAAGGTTTTGATCCTTTAGCAGAAGGTCTCAGAAATACAGTTATCAATTCCTGCTGGGTATCTGCTCATGGCCCAAGATATCAGGGTAATGAGATGCTAGAAATGATGCAGCACATGAGATGCAGCTTCGTGAGCGGCTTTCTTTGTAACCCGAGGTTTCCTGTACTTGGTTTCGCTTGGAACCAATGTCAACACAATATTCATAGGAGCCATCACACTGAGTACATGGAAGATGTGGGATAGGAAATCATCCAAGGCAATCCACTTGTCCAAGAGATCAGGTTTCAACTGGTAGAGGGTATGTATTTGAGTGATTGGTAGAGTTTTCTTGCTGTACATGAGGCAAGAGAAAAGCAGACCATGGCGAAGGAGAGGGCAGAGGGAAAATGGAAGTTGTGGATAGTCTGGAGACATGACATGGAATTTGTGACTGGAGGACAAGGCCTCATCCTCATCCTCTGACGTGAGGGGAGGCAGACAGATAGCAGAAGGTGGTACTGACATACATATTTGGGGAGACGACAATGCGGCCATCTATGATGAAGGTATGCATTGCTAGAGGTTGAGAAGTACATATTAGTGTCTGGATTGAAGACTCAAAGGGGGGTGTCAAACTTACTACAACACAACGGAGGGGGCGGAGAAGAGGAAGAGAAATTGGCAGAATGAGGGTGGGGAGCGGTGAGGAAGCTTGTCAGTGTAAACACCAATGAGGGATGTGGCAACAAAGGGTTGGTGGAATGAGGGCAGAAGCTCATTTGTGTAGACACTGATGAGGTAGGCGATGTAAGGAATCAGCAGAATGAGGGCAAAGACTCAATGAGGGAGGAGGTGATGAAGAGTTGATAGGATGAGGGTGGAGACTCATCAGTGTAAATACCAATGAGGGAGGAGGCAACAAAGGATTGGTGGGATGAGGGCAAAGCTTGTTGGTGTAAACACCAATGAGGTAGGTGATGTAAGGAATCAGCAGAATGAGGGCAGACACTCAATGAGGGAGGGGGCAACAAAGGGTTGGTGGAATGAGGGCAGAGACTCATCAGTGTAAACACCAATGAGGGAGGAGGCAACAAAGGATTGGTGGGATGAGGGTGGAAGCTTGTTGGTGTAAACACCGATGAGCTACGATAACGATGACCAAGGGAAACTCCTCAGTGTAAACACCAATGAGTGGGCAGGACAAGAAGGGACAATGGCAATCAAGCAGACATCTTAAATAAAATGTCCAACAATGGTCACCCACTCAATATTGGCTATCACTGGTTGGCCATGGAGAATGGAGACCTACAGTGGAGGTACAGCTCCAGTGAAGCAGAGGGTACTTCCTGGTGTTCAACACCAGTGAGGAAAGCAAACAGTAAGTCCAGGGACACTACCCATGATATACATACCATGGGCAGTGAGGAGGGGAAACTGTCTGCAGTTTACTGTGGACAGTGAGGAGTGAGGCAAGGAGTGAGGTGAAGGGAGAGACCTGTTTGATCATGCATCCACATGCTTACCTAATGTAGCATCCTTTTGGCATCATCGCTGCACCCAACTGCAGCTACTCCTGACCATCAAGTTCTCCAAGTCCCTACTCCCTGGTGTTAAACACTGGAGAGTGTCTTTCTCCTCACTGTTTGCTGACAGTTTCTCCTCCCCAACTTTAACATTGATACAGTTATGAGCAAGATCATGACTGAAAGCCATCTTTGTAATGCTACCCATCATTCATCTCAACACCAAGCTCACCATAACTCCCTGGCAGCTAGACTGTCAGAGAGACCTGCAGACAATTTTCCTGCAGAGACCAATCATACTTCTGTGATTTAGGTTCAGATCACATTTGTGATCACTGTCATCAAACAGGTCACACCGTTGACAGATGTTGGAAACTTCATGGAAAGCCCAATAGATCTTCTGGATGATCTACCCAGAAGAGATCTGCTGCCACCAACACATCTTGTGGTGGCAACCAGGCTAAATGTACCAAGCCTGGTTACAATTGTAGAAAGGGTGGCTTGAATGTTAAAGGCAAGGGCAAATCCCGAGCCAATAATATTGAAGATGATTATGGATATGCTAATCATGTTATTGGCACAGAAGATGATGAGTTTATGCTCATAGATGGATATGCCCACCAAGAAGGTGGTTTTGCATACATCGAGGATTCTTTGGAAGATCCTGATGTCTACTCTTCTTCTTGGACTCATGTTGATAATGGCATGAACATCCTTTTTGATACAACTGTTACCCCACACATTTCTTCTTCCACCACCTCTTCCTCAAAGTCCTTTCAAATTCGCTCCTCCTCAATCAGCTCCGTCTGAGCAGTGAGCCATTTCCCCACATGAAGTAAAGTTTTTACCCACAGATTCCTCTTCAGGATTCTATGGAGACAATCATCGCAACAACAATGGTACTTGAAAACATGGACTAGACTCAGAAGATATTTCAATTTGGGACGGAAAAGAAGTTTACACTGGATATGTAGATGAAGAATGCGATTTCAATTTTGACTGGTATCCTTGCCTGATGTCACCTGCTAAGTGTTTGCAAGCAGAGGCTTTGATTGCTACATACTTCAGCAATCATTGCTACTTCTAATGCTTCGTTCAATCAGGATCACTGGATGATTGATAGCAGATCTACGCATTATATCACTCCATATCTATCTGATTTTATCTCACTTGATAAGAATGAATGAATTGCATCAGCAGCAAATGGATCTTATCTAAAGATGATTGGACCAGGAAACCAAGAACATTTCGGTTCTTGCCTAGAGTACAATAACTCAGGCAGTGGGTCGATGTACAAGAATGTACAGAATGTTGAGGTAAAGGTGCCTGTGGATGAACCTCTTCAGGGCAATGTTGTGGTTGCACAAACAAAGTTGGATTGGGCTACAATTGCAAGTCCCACCAAAAGACCCGATCAAAAAAGGAAGTTCTCCATACATATCAGTACAACTGCTTGAGTATCAGAGATGAACTGCAAAAAGATAATCCAAGAGTCAGCACTGAGCACAATGGCTGCAAATACAGCAAGGCTTGTGATTTGCTCAAAGAGAGGAATGATCAGCACAACTAAAAGGAAAATCCCAAGAACAATCAAAGTGCTTGCACTCTCCATTGCTAGGCTGGGGAAGGGCATTATGTAGACAGATCTATGAGCCTAAGTGGGGCTCATAACCTATCAAAGTACAAAGGTACTCCAGGCAGAGGTGACAGCAAGGAAGGAACAATGTGGGTGTCACATCCTGTATAATCTGATAAGTACAACTCCAATCCTCCGGACTCATTCTGCTCCCGTACATACAAACTCCAGTGCATTCTCGCTCGAGATGCAACACCTGACCTCCAGACTTGTACCTTATTTTCTCTCCATTCTCTTTCTCTCGTAAAATACTATTGTTCTCTTCCTTATAGTTTAGTTCTGCTCTCAGTACCTCTCCGATCCTGTGCTCGCTTAGGAGCACAGCTCTGGCAACCTCAGCGTTCTGGAGATACTTACAAACCTTTACGACCTCCGTTATTAATCTCCATCCTCCGTCGTATATAAACCTCTGGTACTCCTCTGTATTTCCCTCAGTTCGAATATCAACCAAGATAAACTCCTTTCTCTGTCTGAGCCTTGATGGCTTTACTCTGATCCCTACCTCGACTTAGTGTTCTCAATGCTTGAAGTCCTTTAAACTCTGACCTCCTCCGAAATCCAGGACACCTAGACTTTGACAAGGGCGTACCACATATGGTGAAGCCAAAGTCCTGTCTGACCCAAAGTAACTCCGCTCCTTTGGAGTTCCCTCTGGAGTGTACCCGGTTTTGACAGTATATTCAAACTCTACTTGTCATAAGTCTTTAACCCTCCATGGTTATGTGTACTACCAGATCTCGCACTCACACCTTAGGCACGAATTGCCCCCCATTCCCACGATACAACCCACTAAGCTTCTTCAGAAGTAGTCAACGAGGTCCAGAACTCGTTGAACAATTCTGCAGATTCTCCACCAGACACACACCCACATCCATCTCACAAGGGCGTCCTCCCCCAGAGTCCCCTACTCCGGGAGGCCGCATCGTTGAGCTTAATAAAGAAGAAAGGATGCCAAGGCCTCTTCTCACAGTAGCCGACAATCAACTCAAAGGGCATCCTCCTTCCAAACTCCGAATGCCAGTGATGCTCCAGGAGCTCTGGGCTTTCCAGGAGATGACCCCAATAGTGATCCGGATGACAATGGTGATGACCCCAACTTCCACATAAATGATGAACCAGATGAAGAGACTGATGATGAACACATCCCACGAAACACCCTTGCCCTGCTCGCCAACCCCATTAATGGTCTCGCTCGTTCCACTTGCTGTCCTCCCTCCGACTCTACCCCACACACCAAAGTCCAAGAACTGCACCAGTTTGATGGAACAGATCCCTGCAAACTCCGGGTCTTCTTGGTACAATGCGAACTCAATTTCCAAGATCACCCTAGAGCGTTTAGCTCCGACCATGCCAAGGTGACCTTCACACAGTCGTACCTCAAGGGCATGGCTCTGGAATGGTTCGAACCAGACCTCCTCCAGATGGAAGATCCAAACCAATGTCCATTCTGGATGGACGACTACAAGGAGTTCTTCCTGGAACTCCAGGCGAATTTTAGTCCGCACGACTCCGTCAGAGATGTGGAGCACCAGCTCAATCACTTGTGCATGAAAGAGGGACAACACATCAATAAGTATGTGGTCGAGTTTAATAGGGTTGCTTTGCAAGTCCGCAGATACAGAGAAGGTGCCCTACAGCACCATTTCTATAATGATCTGCCAGACCGCATCAAAGATGAAATATCTCACATTGGGAAACCCCCGACACTCTCCAAGCTTTGTCACCTTGCTCAGGTAATTGATGTGCGCTACTGGGAGTGCAAGTCCGAGATTAGCTGTCAGACAAAGACTCCCTCCGCCCAGTCCTCTTCCTCTAAACCCTCCAAGAAATCATCCACCTCTGCGTCTACTTCTGCTCGTCCCTTCATTTACACCAAGGAGTCTAAGGACTCCAAAGGCAAAGGTGCTACTACCTCTCTGAAACTGGACCTGTCATCTAAATTAGGGAAAGACAGCAAGCTCACCTTGGAAGAGCGAAAATGCCACTTCAATAACAAGCTATGTATGTTCTGTGGTTTTGCTGGCCACATGGCAAAGGACTGCCCAAAGTCTACCTTCCAGGCAGCTAAGGGTCATGCAGCTACAACCACAACTCTGGAAACTAAACCGGAGGTCTCCACCTTGGAGGCAAAAAAATAGTCCACAACCTCTCTGACTCCACACAGTCAGAAGGTTGCGTTGAACCCACCCATGCACCTAAGGAGATCCATCTCAATGTGTCTGCTCTTTCAGACCCTAAGTTGCTTATGCCCTCAGTCACTTTAATATCTTATCCGATCTCCCCATTTCCTGCACTTGTAGACTCTGGTTCCTCCGACTGTTTTATTGATACAACATTTGTTAATAAAATGGACTTTTCACCTACCCTGTGCCTCCGCTCCAACTCCAACTCTTTGATGGAACATCCAACAGCACTATCACCCAAGCCATTAACCTCTCCATCTGTTTCCCAACCGGTGATATCACTCCGACGACGTTCTATGTCACTCTGCTAGATTCTACCTGTTCCCTTGTTCTAGGACACAACTGGCTCACCCGCCACAATCTGTTGATTGATTGGGTTTCAAGCAGTATATCATTCCATACACCTGAACAGCATCTGCCAGCACCTCTGAGCTCTCCTCCGAAGCCTGCGGAACCACTTCCTCCAGCTGAACCCACCCCTGATCCACCACATTTCTCTGATTGCAAGGCTCCACCCATCACACTCATCAGTGCACCTGCCTTCACACT